>JASSRZ010000080.1:7912721-7931223 GCA_032164315.1 Malacoctenus gilli
CACACACACACACACACACACACACACACACACACACACACACACACACACACACACACACACACACACAGTAGAGAGACTGGTCAGTTAGGGGGCCGTTACCTCTCATCCAAACCGTCAGCTTGCATTCATCTGCAGCTGTTTGGGACTTTCCAAGAACTGGACCCTAAACATGGAGCAGCTCATTAATCCTGCACTAAATGTGTCCTGAGGAGCACAACAAGAAATATATCCAAGTAACACTAACATGACCCAGGTGAGTCACAAAGCACCTGCGATACGTTAGCCTAATTTAATGTTCGCTTAGATTTTCTAGGCTGCAAACTGCTATCTGTTGCTTTACCTCAGCAACAGCTCTGTTCGTGAACCTGTATCTCCCCCAAAGAAACTACAAACAGCAAAATTACACAGCAACTATCAAACCTACTTTTTTTGCTCAGATTTCAGTGTTTTGGTGTATTTTTCCCAGAGCAGTGCTCCCACTAGTGGACAAATTAGGGAAACAATTTCACAGTCAGTCACATTTATTGAACATTCAGAACCGCAAACTGTTATAATTTTTTAAAACATTCGGTAGGATTTTTACATTTTGTGAACATTGGTTTCTACATCAAAAAACAAACAGCAGTATGTGCGTACTTCAAAGTCAGCCCAGAACATTTAAATAACCTTTACAGCTTCTCGATATTCAGTCGCAAACCACCAAACAGGATCAAATTGACTGATGAGAATCGCGCAGTAAAGTAAAAAACAAAGAACCGCTCTGCAACAAGAAAATAAAATAAAATATGCAGTGTCGGAAATGAAGACGGCCTCGTACCTCGTGTTTCAATCTTAAAAATAAGACATTCAGCCATAAAATATTCTCGACTCCGGGACTGCTGTTTGAAGTCTCACTTGATCATCACAAGATGGCACTATTTTAACATGCATCTCTCATACTGCAGCGCCTACAGGAAGGCTCCGTGTTACACATTCAGTGTTTTGTAATAGTGTCTTGTCTTCAGCCCTCCCCTCCTGCATCTGTTCCCAGCTGAGAATCAAACCCGAGCAAAGTTTCATACACCAAACTTTGCAAGCACACGTTTTCCAGTCATGACTTCACATTGAGAGCTCGGTTTTCTCATCAGCAGCATTGGTGGCCCCTTTGAGCGTTCCTATTTCAGTCCAGAAAGAGAAAAAACAAAAGCCAGGGAAGGACCACCACAGTCAGCCAGCCGTGCCACCAGCAGAGGCCTTCAGTTCCTCTGCCCCTCAGGATTCCGATCGAGTCTGTGTGCATCAATGTGTGACTTGCACATACACTTTCATTTTCTGGAGCATGTCCTTGCTTCTGAACTCCGTTCAAGGTGAGGACATATACCTCTTTAAAGCCATGTCGCCGGCAAGGCTGGCAGTGAAGTAGCTGTCACTGAAAGAGCGTTTTGCAGCTCTAAGTTGGGAGGAAATTCGCCACGACTCCACAGCCTTTTCTAAGTCTGGCATGATGTCCGGCACGACAATTTGCTCGGCGACAAAGACAGTCGACTCCACGACCAGGAGTAAGATCCAACCGAGAGCCCCGAGCCAATAGGAAGAGCCCAAGCTGGAGAAGTCCCGACTGATTTCTTTCCGGTGCTGATAGGTGAAAAAAGACCAGCTAAGGAGGAAGAAGAAACCTGTAGAACCAAAGGAAAGAAATGAGTCATATCACTGCCACCAAAAAAAGTCATTAGGATCAATTATTACATGCCTGGAGCTTCGCAAGGGAGCTTGCGCAATGATGAACTGCAATTCCAAGGAAAGTTAAAAAGTCTCTTTTAAAAAGTACTCCCCTGGAGGCCATGTAAATGAGCAGTACATGAAAGAACTCCAGTAGGTGTGGGTTTGACACGAGCCAGCCAACCCTAAAGGTGGCTGGCTCCCCCCCCCCGCCTTCCTTCACACGAAGAAGACCTGTTATTTTAAAACTCCCCAAACAACAATACGCTAATTAGTTCTAGTTAAACACAGAACATGGTGTGCGTGAGCGTGTGTGTGTGGGAAGCTTGTATTAGCATATTGTTAAGAAAAAAATTGTGGCGCTGCAGCATACCTGTGGAGGCCATGGTCAACAGCAGCAGAGTGGTGGGATAGAGCGCCTGTCCGGCCATGAGGAGGGAGCGAGTGTTGGAGTAGGAGCGCACCGTCTGAGACGTCCAGCAGAGGGCAAAGACCAGGCATAGGGCGCCGGTGCTGACAGCCATCAGGAAGGAAAGAACTGCGAAAACTCTTTCTGCCTCCAGAGCTGAGGGACAAACAAACAGGAGTTGGATCCAAATCATATTGTCGTTGTTACATTTTCTTTTAACAATTATAAAATCATCCCACGGGCCAACAGAGACATAAATAGTGAGGTTCTACTGACTTCTCAAAGAATGATGGAGATAAATTTCCTCTACAGGGTGGTGGGTGCTCTCTTCAAGGTAAGGTGAGGGAACTCTGTCACCCAAGAGGAGCTCAGAGTAGAGTCCCTGCTCCTTTGCATCAAAAGGAGCCAGGCTCAGACATAGCTCAGTTATCTGACGCCTTCTGGCCACCTCCTGTTGAGGACATATCCCACCAGGAACCCCAGGGAGGACGCAGGTCCTGCTTAAAGGACTGAATCCTGCCTGCTCTGGGGGAAGAATGTGTCCCAGGAGAGGGAATTCTGGGTAAGTCTGACATTTTTGGAGAGTGGATAATCATCTGAAACCTCATCGAATAAATTCATACTGAAAGACAAATAAAATATGTTGACCTGCGAACCACTCTGTGAGGGAAATGATATAAAGTTTTGATGAAGTCTGGGAGTGCAGAGTGTTTGCCTTCAGCGTTTGAGCTTCAGCAGGAGAAGAATGCAAATCTGAGAGACAAGAGCAAGTTCCAGCTTGTTTACTACTGCTGAGAATTTCTTCAGTCACCCACTGTTTTGTCACGCTTCCTCTTAATACTGACCCTCTCCAGAGATCCAGGGGAATAAATGGAGCCGCTGCTTTATCAGAGCGGCGTTATTAACTGTGCTGCCTTTATTTACACACTTTATTCAGTCTGCTAACAGCTGCTTCAGGCTGATGACAAGCCTGATTTGCCCACTGCAGAGAGATGTCAGGGAGGTTAATGCTGCTTTTTTGTCGCTCACCATTGAAGACAAAATCGTCCCTGCCGTTGGTCTGCTCACTTCGGGTGTTGTTCCACTCGGCCCACAGCCCCCTGCCATTCAGCCAGAGGGGGGTCCAGACGGCATAGCACACGCACAGACACCCTGCTAATCCCAGGCAGGACTGAGCAAACCTGAAGCGACTGATGGAGTCTTCCAGCTCAAGAAACTTCATTTCTACACTCCTGGAAGGAAGCTGGATGGAGAGAATCAAGAAAAACAGGAGAGAAATTAGCTGAACGATTTAGGTAAACAAATACGTCTCCTAAAGTTGTTGTCAGGTCAATATAATAAGGTTTCACTGTTTAGTATTGTATTTAAAACAGTCTTACCTTTTGTTCCGGCTCGGTGAAATGAAGACACTGTCAGATCTGAAGATATGAAGGTAAACAGTTTTTGCTTCAGGTATGTCAAGGTGAAGCCCGCGAGAACGTCTGTGCCAACACTCCTCCACTGTGAAAAGTATTTCAACAGACTGACACAATATGACTTGAGCGGCCCGCGACCACAAACACGCCCTCGCAGATCGGACCCCTCACTGTAGCTCCACCTCAGCTGCAGTGGAAACTCCCCCAGCTCGGGCCTGAAATTTCCCCCCTACAATTCTCCACTTCGGCAGAGAAAGTGAAAGCGCCGGCAACGACCAGTTAATATTTGAGGAAGCAGAAGTTTGTTGCTGCCGCGGAGAAAAAGAAAATCAATAAATAAATATGTAAACATGAAAAGGAAGTTAAACTGTCGACAGATCTGTTTGGAAGTTCACTTTAGCAGCAAAATATCACTCAGACATCGTGTCAAAAACTGAGCGTGTGGGAGAGGGGGGTGTCAGCGGTTCATTATGCATGACAAAACATCGAAGGAAATCCCACTCTCGGTTTCTCACAATGAAGCGCAACGTGTTTGTGCGTCTCCTACTCGTCACAGAACAACCACCCCCCTTACTTTCCTCAGCGGCAGCGGAACGGCGCCCACAGACCACCCAAACGATTGTTTGGTTTAATTAAACAACCAAAGTCATTTGGAGCACACTTTTATCCTCTTCCTTGAATTTCAAACGCTTTTTCACCCAAAAACAAAAAAGACTACTCGACACCTTTTATTCACAGATCAGTATAAGAACAACATTTTGGCAAAACACACTTCATACGACTGAATAACCATTGAAACTGTACATTTCATGGAGTTAGCAACCTATAAAGTTTGAGAATACAACAGACTGACCTCGGTTGGCTTATATTTGGCATTCATTTCCAGTAAAAGAGCAAAACTTTAATAACAGATAAAAACAAGGCAAACATCTTTAGCAGCAACAATAAGGCCACAAAATGCAATTAAGTACTCTCTGGTTCTTGGAGCTTGGCCTTGAATATACTCTAATAATTCATTTGTCCTCTTCATGCTACTTTGGCAGTTCCTCCAATTGAAAACAGGCATCAGGCTTGAGCTCGTGTCAGGTGTTCGAGGCTTTTCATCGCAAAATGCAGACGAGCAAGAGGGATGCTGAAGTGCTGCCTCTCGCAATTTGGCAGCTCTGTTCGTGCCCATTTATCCTAAGCTCACTTTCTGGCTCTTTGCAGCAGGGCCTTGAAGACGTCAAGAATTTCTGGGTCCTCCCCAGCAGACAGCTCCGGAGTGTTTTTCTCCAGCCAATCAGACGAACGCATCTGATGCCTGAGAGTACCAATCAGCGAGTCCAGACTCTCCGCGGGCTTCGACGCTTGGCAGTCCAACAACACGAGCTCCTCCGCGGCGCGGGAGTCGGTGTCAGGAACGGGACTATCCCTCTCTTTGAGCCGCTCTGTCGACTTGCTGTGGGGTGTTGATGTAGAGTTGACAATGGCAGCATTGTCCGGCTCTGCACTGTCCTCTTTCACGGACTCTCTGCTCTCCTCGGCCGCCTCCTTGGCACGGGCTGAATCAGAGCCAGTCGTTTTTACTTCAGCTTCTTTCAGCGCCTCCCTAATTCGCTTCAGGCCTGAAATAACACAAAACATCAACAGAACACATCAAGTAAGCATTATCCGATCAATACCCAGCGTACATTACAAAGCAGAGGGCAAGCTGGGAAGCAAACTATCTACTGAATAAATACAATAAAAGATACTGTCTGATCAATTTCTAGTCTGAGAGAAGGAAATTACTATTTGGAGGGGAACAATGTTCGAAAATAATTCTGCTTCTCTGTCGATAATTTGATGCAAAAAAACAACTTTAACATTAGAAGCACAGCGAGATTGAAAGAAATCTCTAGATTGCGACACAAATTGCCAAAAGACAATCATGAAGATGATTTATATAAAGTATTAAAAAAACCCACTGTGTATGAATAAATTCTTTATGACCACTTCAGTGGGAACAACTCTGAAATGTGCCGTCTGTATGCAGAGTCATAATGTTTGGTTTTTATTGAGGTTGTCGTTGAGGTTTTATTCAAACTAAATGGCAATTTTCGAGGTCACACTTGGATGTGATGTTACGTGGTGCTGCATTACAGTCAGTCAACTTTCCTACATTTTGGCCATTAAAAAAGAAACAGAAGAATAATTACAAGTCTCTAAATTCATTAAAAGCAAGTTCAACATCTTTGAAGTAGCACAAATATCAATTAGTTATCAAATTAAAAGCGCTTCAACTACGAGGAGAAAAACGCACATCTGCTACCGACTTTAAAACAGAGCTGTTGAACCTCATTAATATCAGAAGAACTTCTGAAGTGGCCCATGAGTGCTTAAATATCTGTTTTACAGGAGTGTTAAATCCATTTAGAGATGTTCCGAAATCTCAGAATCAAAAGCAACAATCAGAGCAAAAACATTCAATCCAAAACATCAATTTGTGTTATAATTCTGTTCTTGTTGCACAGCCTTTGATTAACAGCCTTTACTTGGTGTAGAAAGCTGCCCACCTAATAATAGATATACAAGTAAATTAAATGGCTGGTGAATCAAAACATTCACCAAATACAGAAACGCAATCCAAAAAAGCAAAGACTAAAAAATTATTATTATTATTATTGGAAAGACACGGAGAGATATGACCAAGCTTAAAACGTAAAAAAGATAGCCTACATGTCCAATGCCAGAAGTGACCGTGTGTAATCAGAGCTTTTTTATTGAGTTTTTACTGTATTTGCAGATCTGATATGCTCCCCACGTGCTGTACATAGCACTCTTGTATTCTGAGGCAGCAAAATGTAAGTCCCAAGTAGGAGACATAAAATCTTTTTTAAGGTGAAGTCATGTTACAAATTGTTTCTTGCTGTAGTACTTCAATTTGAACCTCTTGCTGGGAGCTCGAAAAAAGTTTAACCCCTTTTACATAAGTGTGTTTAACATAAACGTGTGGGTGTGAGCAAAACGAGAGCGACTGACCGAGCTCGAGGTGAGCCTGCTTATCTGCGAAGACGATGCGGAACCAGCCGGGCGTGGAGCAGGAGAAGGCCTGGCCACAGCTCACCACCACCTTGTGTCTGAGGAAGCACCGCCACAGCCACAGCTCCTCCTCGGATGAGGACTCTCGCAGATACTTATCAAAAAACGGGGGGAAATGTGAGAAAGAAAAAAAAAGCCCCCCAGCAGAATAACAAGCTCTCCGGTTTCGAAGCGATTACGGTGGCGTTACCTTCCTGAGGTCAGCCCAGACGTACAGTGTGGCGGGACTGTGCAGGTAGGGGATGCCCAGATCGAACAACTCTCCTGTCAAATAGCTGTGAGCTGCCTTCAGTCTGCGTCTGTTCTCTGGCAGAAACTCCTCATTGATCCACTCTGCGACATGACAAGGCAGACTGACGATTACACAGTGACACTCTGAAAGTGCAAGTTAAATGTTGCACATTTGAGTGGAGCTGAGCCCCATGCTGCGCTCCTGTCACACCAAAGGAATGTAAAAATAGGGACCTGCATTCCTCCGGAGACACAGAACGCTTTGGAAAGCACACATTTCAATTCTTGGAAAACGCTTGCATCATAAATAATTTGCTTTCATGAATTCGAACCAACCTGAGAACTGATTGCATTGTGTGAGGACAGCTGATTAGAAGCATGCAGATTTGGAGCAGCTGGGACAAAATCTGGCTGAAATTAGGAATTTGTTCCTCCCCCAGATGTATTCCAGTGTGATTATATGAAAAAGAAAGCTTAAATCTGAGCTTGGCTCATACCTCTGTCCTTCAGCAGCTGTGCTACCTGGTGCTGGGTGGTCCCAGGGAGACCATGGAATGAGCCCAGCTGAGCCATAGCCTCCAACACCGCTCTGTTTTCAGTGTACAGGGAGCCGACTCGGATTCCTGACATTGCAAAGTCCTGGAAAGGGCAAGTCAAAATAAATGAAAAAAGAACTGTGAACGCAAACATTCAGTGGAGAGAAGAAGAAAAAAAAAATCCTGGTCCTGTCAGCGGGGTATAAAAAGTCCCACAGTCTCAGCGCTGAGCACATTACGTACCTTACTCATTCCCCACATTACATGCGTCCTCTGTGGGTCAGGCAACCTGAAATAAGGGGACATCATTAGGAGATAAAAGGGTGTCTTCAGCCATAATTGGGATGATGAAGGGTCTAATGGAGTAATCATGCTGAGGTGAGGTTCGCGCCGTACCCGTCGATGCTGAGGACACTGTGAAAGGTGGCAGATTCATCAAACACTGTCAGCATGTACACTTCATCCACAATGGCGTGGAGCTCATTTCTGGAGCAGGGCGTGTAAAAGAGGGAGGGGCAAGACAGGACAAATAAGGACATCATTTCATGGAAACTTCATAAGCCTCCTTGGTTCTATCATTTTAATCGCCCTTTATGGCAGAGAAAATGCAACATGAATGCAAAATGACTCTTTCTATACGTTATGTCAGTTTAAAAGCACATTGCTTTATGGTTACAATAGCTCTGTGACCAAAGGCGTCGATGGAGGTAATGATTCTTACAAGAGCATTTAGGAAACAATAGACGATGCAGGAAACTTTTTGGCACATGGCCGCACTTGACAATATGCTGATGGTTAAAGAGAGGCGATAAAACCTCGACGGGACCGCTTGATATTCCACGCACGGGACAAAGTCCTTGGCGGGTGAAATAAAAAGGAGATGACTGTAGGAACTCCGAGGAGTGACTTGGCAAAGCGGTTGAAGGAACCACAGGAGCGCGCGCCGGGAGGATTACAGTGTGAGGCCACAGCGTGAGATAATTGTGGGGCAAAGATACCTTTTGGCGAACTCCAAGAAGGCAGTCATGTCCTCCGGGGTGTAGACCTCAGACAGCGGGTTGTGGGGGTTCATCAGGATAACCGCTCGAACGTTTAACCCCTAAAAGAAACGGGTTGGTGCCGAGAACACACTGTTTCACCACAGTGTGTAGAGATAATTCTGCAAAAACAAAATCTCTTGGAAAAGGAGAACATTGAGGGCCTTTATCTAACCGCAGAACTTAGCCTGCACATCCCTGAGTGACGCTCCCTTTGTTAAAACATTCATTTAGGGCAAGTCCTTCAGAAAACAAGCTTTTGGTGGGGTACCTCCTGCTTGGCCCTCTTCAGACCTTCTTCGAGTTTCTTTACAGTCAGGTGAAAGGGTCGGCCGCCTTCGCCATCAGCCTATAAATAAGCAAACAAAACATCCAGATTCAAAGTGAGATTCTGTTTCTATTTCCTGTCCTTTGATTGCACATGACACGAGGTGAGCGTGAGAAGGCTCGAATATCAAAACATCAATCTAAAATGACCCCAGTCTAGTATGTTCAAGATTGTTACCTCACAATCTAGAGGAACGTGGAAGAGTTTGACGTCGCTGTATAAACCGAGATCCTCGGTGATGACGCCGTAGAACGGAGTGGGAATGAGAACAGCATCTAGAAGAGAGAAAAACACTGAAATCGGTCACGTACCATCCATTATCCTATTCATTCTCATTATCTAAATCTTTTTGAACCTATTTTTGCAACATCATTGGAATTCACTCAGACTATTTATGACATTATCAATTCATCAACATCAGGTTCTTTTCTTTTCATTAGTGGGCATTTTCATTGCTGGTGTGGAAGGAACATTGGCTAATGAAATTATACAAGGCAAATTAGGATCAAATGAATGTGTTACTCTGGCTAACTGATCCCAGTTGGGAGCAAATAGGTAAATGTGGGCTGATTTTTCAGGCTAATGATTTTTTTATATTAAGTTAGTTATGGAGCCACACAGACAGGCTCCACCACTTAAAAATGAGGCCTGGCTTGTAACGGAGCTAAAGAACAGACAATATATTCAAGCAGCCTGAATGATTGTGTTTAGTCCAAATACAGGTGCAGAGTATTTCATGTATATCGCTGTACTCAACAGGATGGTCCCTTTTCTTTTTAGCACAAATCAGGCCAAAACGTGGTTCGATGACCATAATCTTTACAAGTGCATTTATATTCATACAATATAAATATGGGCCTGTTGTTTGTGTGCGTGTGCTGTATGACAGTGCGCCCGTGGACCTACCTTTGGGGTCACAAATTACCGCAGCTATACACGAGAAGAGGGAGGAGCAGCCATTCATCACCACAACCTGGACAAACACGCACATCCACCGCGTTATTAAGGACCCAATTAGGACGCACAAAGAGGCCTGATAAATATGCCATGGATTCATCCACCTCATAAAACAACTATTTATTACAGCTGCAAATTAAGTTGGTCACCCTCAAATTATTGTTAGCTCAGTTGTAGCATTTGGCATTTATGTTACAGTTGGCGAGTTAATCAGATGAATTATTCGGATCCATTGTCTTCATGTTTGATGATGAAAGGCTATAATTGAGAGTGCTGTCAGTAGTCGTTAGTGCAACGGTATAAAACTGCACAGAGAGGCAATTATAGAATTTGACGGATGTCAGTATCAATCACAGGAGGGAAACTTTCTTCAGAACGCACCGAGATCCAAACTGACAAATTGCTCAGACACAAATAATGATTTTCTTGCTCCTACTGTCCGTGTTTGTCGGACAAAGAAACCTCATTAAATTTAATCTAAAACAGCCACAAGATACAAACATGGGCTGATGATTGAAATAAGTAAATGTGGTGACTTTTTCCTCATTTCATTGTCATCATTTCAGCAGGATTTAAAGAGTTTAAAAAAAAACAAAACCAGGACATCTGTCTTTTTCAGTCGTCCTTCCTTCCTCAATCTGGTCAGGACTTTTATCCCTGGAAAAAAGTCATATTTCTATATTTCTAACTTGTACTCTGTGATAACTTCCTGCTGTTTACAGTCATTACTTGCTGTAAAATTGTGTAAGAAAAAAAAAAGTGCAGTTTTTCCCCTTCTGGACAAAATGTAATTACTTCCCTTTGCCAGAACTTCAGACTCTTGTTGACACATACACAGTGCTCGTGTGTGTGTGTGTGTGTGTGTGTGTGTGTGTGTGTGTGTGTGTGTGTGTGTGTGTGTGTGTGTGTGTGTGTGATATGTAAGCCGTTTCTTTGTATCTATACTATTTCCCCTAATTGGACCTTAGTTTTGAGATATTCTCGTGATGGGCTTCTTACACTTATTGTTCATATTCCCCAGGTTGCGTTCCAGTAATGAAAGTGCGACTCACATTGTCAGCTCTGAGTGGGCGTGAAGAACTGCAGAAGTGAGTCAGGAACTTTGCGACTTCCTCCCTCAGGCTGAAAGAGAGAGAGAGAGCAATGAAAACAATGTCGGTGGGGTTAATGTTTGCACCAAAAGGTTATCCTAATGGTGGAGTTTCACTCTGAGCAACATGCAAAATGAGCCTGTCATTTAAAAATGGAAACAGGAGCTCCACTTAGCGTGCCGTACAAAGCGTGTCCCCTCCAGTCAGAATACTGCAACAGGGAGTGCTCGACATGTAGCATGTCAGGCTTGGTCAGCTGTACAGAATGACAAAGGTATTGAACAAACATATTATTCAGATCAGAAAACAAAAGGTGAACACGTGCTTAAAAACATTGTCATCATGTCAGGATGGCATGAAAATGTTCAGCTCACTCGTCTATGCAGGAGATCATAGCAGAGTTTGTTCTCGCTGGTGCCCAGGTTGATTATACCCTGAAAAAGCAACAACAGAGGTTTCACCTTTCATCATACAACGGGTGGGAAACGTCAGATGTGAGTGCTATTTACATCATGACACAGGCTTACATCAGGGTTATCTGTGTCGTGGTATCTGTTCGCTCCGTATTGCAAGTAGCCCTCTTGCAGGATGCCTTGATGCTGTCGAATACTATTACCACGGTTGGACAGGTACGCGCTCTGGCCGCGAGCCTCTGGTCCTCTCAGCGTCGCCAAAAGGTCCTCAGACATTCTGCGGGCTGCGACAGATGTGGGCTGTGACTTTTTTATCTCCTGAGTGAAAACCGGCAGCGCCGCGGGAGCTTCGGGAGGTGGCTTTGATAGAGATGACGAGGCAGAGGGGGCAGCTGCGGTCGTCTGCGAAGCCGACGAATGAGCTGGCGGCGAGGCGCCGGCGTCGAACTGCGCCGAGGTCGGAGCGCCGTGTCTGACGGCAAACAATGCACCCGTGAGCATGCTGAAGAGCCGCAGCTCGTGCTGGCGCTCCTGCTCCGCCCGCCTCTCCTCCCGCTCCTCCCTGCGCTCCTCGGCCTCCAGCTCCCCCTCCAGCCGCGCCTCCTCCAGGGAGAGGAGACGCTCCTCTGCAGACTGCTGCCAGCTCAGGAAGCTGGCCAAGGCTTTGTCCAGGCTCTGCTGACCAGCGTATCTTCCACCCCCCTGGCCATATGATGTTTTGCCTCCCCGCCGGCGCTTCCTTTGCCTCACAGAGGTCAGAGGATGAGTGCCCTCCTTGGTGGGCTGGTAGGACGCGTCCTGGGACGGGGCACCTCCGGCGGCTGGTGTGGCAGCTGGTCCAGGGCCAGCAACGTTGAGGTCGCTAAAACCTGAGACTGGAAACCACAGAGAAAAATACTTTACAATAATGCTGGAAGTAGAAAAATGGCAAATACACACATTACTTTAAGTACAAAGCATTCTACAGAGAGTAAAAAAACGCATTCATTCTGTATGTTTATATATGAATTTGAACTCCTCCAGCAAAAAAAGTTATTTTGATTAAAAAAAAATCTGCTTCACATTTACATTAGTTTTTGTTTCTGGCTCTATTGTTTGAGTATGTCTAACAAGTATAATTTGTACAGGTTATCAAAAGTAATGTAAATAATGACTTAAAAAACTAACTAATACTTTGCAGGCTTTTGAGGAGTACATCAAATCTATATTCAAAGCACAATTGACTCCACTTTTCCTGATAAAAGATATCAAAAGTAGCTGCCTACTTTTGCTTGATTAAGTTCTCGTCATCAACATAAAATGGTGTAATTGTTCACAGTGATAACTTCAGTGTCAGTCCTTTGCCGTGACAACCTGAAGGGGAGATCCTTGTGTTCGTGGAGCTCTCTGCTCGGCCCAGCGGGTCGTCTGGTTCGTGCAGAGACTGTCCGTCCGTTTCCTGGTCGTCTGCAGATCCATAGTACATCTCTGGAGCAGCCACGCCGGAGTTCATCATGCTCTCGTCCACGTCTTCGCATTTGATATCCAGGGGGTCCTCGAGTTTAGGCGGCTGGCCGAACAGGAACCCGCCCGAGGAGGTGGGACCGAAGGAGCCCGCCGGGACGCCTTGCAAATAAGCATCAGGTGTCCCGGAGCTCTGAAACACCTGTTGAGCCACAACAGATCCGCCCAGGGAGGAGTAAGTGATCGCCGGACGGTTGGCCAGCACCCGGTCCATCACGTCGTAAAACTTCCAGGATCTCATTTTGTGGTTGTCCTTGATGCGCCGGTACTCCAGCTTCATCTTCTTGATCTTCTCCCTGCACTGGTCACCGGTGCGGTAGATGCCCTTCTCGCGCAGGACGTGCGCGATGCGGTCGAACACGCGCTGATTGCGCAACGAGCTCTCCAGTTCGATCTGGACCGACTCGTCGGACCACAGCTGGAGCAGCTCCACGATCTCCGGGTCGGTCCAGTTGCTGCCTCGCTCGTGCTTCCTGCCGCGAAAGTCCATCATCTAAGTTACAGGACGTGTCCTGCAGCACGAGATGAGGCTGAAAAACGAGCAGAACGCCTTCGTTATCCTCATTTCAGCGGCTTCCGCACAAACGCTGGGCTTAAATGCATGCCGAACACTGCCAATGCGTTAGTTGAATACAACCTGAATGGCATTTCTCATCCAGCTCTTGGTCGCTCACCGTAAATCAAAAGTGCAGCTCTTCCAAAACAGACTGTTGTGGAGCTACCACCCTCATGTGACATCCACGGAGGTTGACACATGTCACGGCTGGCTGACCCGGTCTTGACGGGTCCTGGACGGGTGAGGGCTTTGTCCAGCCCGTGCTAAAATGTAGGGTTCTCGTTTTAAATGCAGATTTGACATAACTTGAGGGAACGGGGACCAGACGCGCTCAGAAATATCTACATCCGGGTTGACGGCACATGCGTGCTGTCCTTATTCCGGGATAACTTTGGTCCGTGCTAACGGAGGAGTCGCAGAAAGCGGGCTTGTTTTTCCCTTTAACCAGGCTGTAGCGGGGTAGACACAACCATGCCAGACACAGTCGGGCTGCAAGCTTTGCGTTATGGCCCCCTCTACTGCACGGTGTGCGCACTCGTTGGCGCGCGTGTAAGCCCACCAACTGCCCACAGGATGGCGGTAACATACAGCAATACAAATCAAATGCCTTCACAAAGAAGCAGGGTTGCCAGATCTGACAGACAGACACCTGCATCGATGCTTCCAATAAACCGCTCAACTCAAAAAAAAAAGAACCCAGCCCGAATCCAAGCTTTTGTGAAACGAAGATCATAAACGCACACAAAACATGTATAAAAATGTTGCCTCAAATCAATATGATCAGTTAATAAACTAAAACTATTATTATACGATAAACTGTCATATGATCCGCTGGATATTGTAAGAATAGAGAGTTAGAATCATCACTTTTAATTTTTAATTAGAATGTTTTGAATCAACAACGACCATTTTCATCGCACCCTGACACTTTAATACCCAAGTGACTCTCACCGATGATTTTGAGCATGTTTTCTCATTTCAAAATGATACATTTACACGACAGTACAAAGCAAATCATACATACGTTTGAGTTTTTTTCCACAATGTAACGAACCAATGGCATTTATGTGTTTGTAATAGTTTCTAACAACTCGCCAAATGTTGAAAGCGGGCGCCGAATTCCCTATCAGCCCGTCCAATTATAGTTTTTCCAGCAGCGTGTTCAAAGCGAGTACAATTCAGCTGAAACCCGCCCAATCTGGCAACGCCACAAAGAAGTGTGCCTGCTTTGTTTACAGACATGGCCCGGTTTTATTTTCTAACCAGAAATTAACAACGGAAAGGACTCGGGAAAAACAAAAGAAAGACATTTTTAGGTAAGCATACAAATTTGATTGAGCCGTTAGTCCTAAAAAAATACGCCTTCGTCCATTTCAACGGTCGCTGTTAATTTATTGCATTGATACACGCTTAATTGATGTAAAATATATTTATTTTGATATATATGAATGATTTACACGCATTTTAGGGATCTGATCATGAAGGCAAACATACTACGGGAAATCACAAGTAGGCAAAGCTGTTCTTGGGTGAGTTTATTTGTGCTCAACTGCATTAAAATTAAAGCGACCCGCCCCTACGACGACTCGCATGATACAAATCAAGCACACGCGCACTAATCGCCTGGGCTCTTACGTGACGTATTTCCTGGAGAAAAGGGTTTGTGGCAGTTTGTTGTCATCTCCGTCCAATCGTGAACCGTTGTATTGTAATGGCACGTAGCATCCCAATCCATTTTTCTACACCGCCTGTATATTTTACGAGTGTGAATTAATTTCAGCGCAGTCTCGTCAGCATCGGAGGCATGTGAAAACCCGTAAGAGAAAGCGGTGGGAGAAGTGAAAGGGTGCAAAGGTTGGAAGTTAAACTGGTCCATTAGAGAACCATGGTGGTGGAAGGGATGCTGGCAAGTTGGTGGCGGATGGCAGGCAGAGACGGGTAGTAATTCAGCACTTTCTGGGCGAGGATGCCCGCGTGTGGATAGCATCACAACTCATCTCCCGGACCGAGCGGAGGAGACACCGCGTCAGGTTAGATGTAAAGTTGAAAGTCAAAGCGGCTGGAGGAAGGGGAGTCTCCGCGCGGAGCGAGAAGATCAAGGAGGGAGGATGAGGAGGCATGACGCCTCGGTGCTCTTCTGACTTGCGAAGGTAAACTGTCCGACGTTTGACTGCTTCTTTTCCCGCTATGTCTTCTTCCCCGAATCGACGAGTTTGATGTGTTTCAAAGCAGGGAGGGGAGCCGTGTGGCAAAGTGGGTGGGAACAATGGGAGGATTTGCGGTGAGCGTTTCAGTACAAGTCTCAGCCGGCGCTGCCAACCTCCCTTCACCAGTCCTCCCAGTCAGGTAAACCCTTCCCCAGTGTGGGCTGCGGGAGGCTTCTTCTTTTTTTTTTTTTTGACTGAGTCCCGTATCGGTGGAGCTTGTCTCTCGAAGGCGGGATGTCTTGGCGAGATAATTGAGCGGCTTTTCTACGAAGCACCACCTCTCTGAAGTTTATTGTCGGTAAGATAACGACGTGTTTGTCTTAACTGTTGTATTTACTGTGTTGTTTTTTTGTTTTTTTTCCAACATGTCCTATTCGAGTTGCCTAATTGACCAATTATGTGCTTTCAACTCTCATCTGCGCACACACTCTTTGCATCTCCTTACCTCTCTCCTCTTATTCTCCCTGAAGCTTTAATAGGCTCAACCCCTCATCAAGTGCTTTTATCTGTGTAAGGTGTGAATTGCTGTAATAAATTTTACTAAGTTCCGCTTCTTGGGCAAAGCTGAAACTATTAATGCTTAACTGTGCATTATTCCTCTTTTTACAATGGCATCAAGCACTCTATATGTGCCAGTTTGAAGCAAATGTCCTCAATTTGAGGAAATGGACTGGATAACTAAAACTTAAGTCATCGAACTTGTCTCGTGTGACCCTCAGGTTATTATTGTTGCCACCTCTCGTTTAATTCCCGCTGGGGTCTCAACAGGAGAGAAAGTCAAGGTCACTAATTATTGAGGCAAGCTGCGTGGCTCCAAGCATTCCGCTCACTGCATCCCCACATCAAAGATCGAACAAAACGGATGTTTTCCACCTGCTTTTTCACTGTCTGTATTGTCATCGACGCCAGTTACAGGCTCCAATTCATGAAAAGACGTCGCTCTGATTTTATCATATCAGAAAGGAGTCTTCATCTCTGTCCAGAACAGCTTCTCCTTGGCATCCTTTGTCACTCGCCAGGTTTACCAGTGCTCGTCTGAATTGAGCTCTTACAAGCATGCGTTTTATAAGAGGCATAAAACAGGAAAGCAGTGGAGGAGAACGAAGTAGGAAGACAAACTTGTCAACAATATAACTCATCTATAAACTAGGGCAGAGAGTGTGTTGTGGATGAGAAGAAGTTTTACGCGGGGAACAATGCCAAGATTCAGATGGCTGTTAAAAATTGGGTTGGATGTCTCTGAGGGACATTACTTACAGAATTGATTCTTTCTCCTGGACACATTGCCTCTGCCCGGGACAACGTTTTATCAGGCTTTTCCATCAGACAGATCAGGCTTTGGTGGTACTCAGTCATGACATGCACGCTCCCCTCACAGCGGGTCCCGGGCGATGACCGCGCGGCTCACTTCCAGCTGTGTGCCGCTGTCCTGACAGAGAACAACATGCCTGCGCCGTACTTCGCCGATTCCAATCGCACTCTCACTTGGAGCAATTTTCTCTCTCAGGAGAGGATACTTGGCTGTCAGTGATACTTCACAAACGCTGCGGCTCTGTTATGTGCCTTGGTTCTCTGTGAGAGGGCAGCCCAGAGCACATGGTGGGTGTTGATTTGGCTGGTGGGCAGCCTGAAATAGAGCTGGAGTGGCGCATATGGTCTGTCACAGCTTCGTGTGCTTGTCATTACCCATGGAAATTGCCTGTTCATCCCTATCAACGATAGATACGTTATTTTGTCACATTATGTTTATTTCATCTCTCCTGACGGATATAAACCCTGAAAAACTAATGCGCCGCGTTTGCCCCGTTGGAGACGTTCGTGTGGTAATGGGCTTCGCCTGCAGCCTTTGCTCTGGAGCAGCTGGGGGGGGGGGGGAGTGTTTTCTGGATGGGAGTGGGGAAATTACTTTGGAAATAATGTATTGACTCGTAGAGTGGTTGAGTCAATGTCATGACATTGATAGTCCGGTTGCGACTGTGTGACTATTGTTGTTGTGCTTCGTCCTTAAACAGATAAGCCCAGTCACTCAATCAAGAATTCAACTCAGCGACAGACTGGGTTTTTAATTTCAGTACGAATTTGATTTTTTTTTAAGCTTTTAAATGAAACAATGGTTCTCTCTATGATGCAGAGGGTTTTCTCAAGGATCCCTTCAACTTCATTTATGAAACGAGAAATTGACAATTACATATAATGTGACCAGATCTTTCCTGGTTGAATAAAAGAAATAGATGCAAGACGAACCCAGTGTGAATTAATTATCTATATGAAACATTGATTAAAAACAGCAATGAATAATTAGGTGTCGAAAACAATAGGAGAGTGAGTTCTTTTGAGTTCATTTTTGAATTCCTCTTGCAGAATGCATGTCCTGCCCTTTACTGTTCAGACCAGCCTCGGACTGATTTATTGACTAATACTGAATAGAATAGATCTTTAATGTCACTGTGACATGCTTGAGTTTAAATGCCACCCTGACAGTGCCGTCATTCACCTTTAAATTCTAATGGTAGACTGTATTAGTGTTTTAAAAAATATGCAGAATTAAAGACTTGTGGTTGAAGTTGAAGACGAACAATTGGTATTTTCTCTCATACATTAATTGCTCAAGACATGCAGCATTTATATAACAAATAATACTGCTGAATGTGGGTCGTAATCAGTTTTCATCAGTCTGGATCACAACAGATTTAAATCTTCTGAAATCTGCAAGCCTTTCGTCTGCAGAGACTGCAGCCTGAGGGTTTAATGATGTTATCTGAACAATAATTAATGTACAGGCTTGATCCGTCCTCCCCCTCTTCTTGTTAAAGTTGAATCTTGAGGATGTGTCAAAGCCGAGGAATCATCAGTGGCTAGTTTGTACAACAAAACCTTGTTCTGCTGGCCGCTGAGCAGCTCCACCTGAGCGGCTTGGGGTTGAAGAGCGCTTCTCAAGGACACATCAGCTGCTGATGCTGGAGGAGCGGAAAGGATTGCTCATTATGGATTCTCTTGACAGGAAGTCTGCGTGGAGAGTTTCGGGGGGGGGGGGGGGGGGACCACCCGGTTTTTG
>JASSRZ010000080.1:7931657-8014737 GCA_032164315.1 Malacoctenus gilli
GTGTGTGTGTGTGTGTGTGTGTGTGTGTGTGTGTGTGTGTGTGTGTGTGTGTGTGTGTGTGCGTGTGTGTGCGTGTGAGTGGCTGCGTGGCTGCACTCGAAGCTGTTGTGTTATAATGTCACGTACCACTGGTCACTTGTCTCCCTCACGTCTTTACTTGCTGGCAGCCCGGTGGAGGTTATGCACCTGGCTCCTTCTTTCCATTGTAGTTTAGATTCTAAAGGCTCAAATCTCTTGTGGTTTGAAGGTTGAAGCTTCATTTCAGCTGCAGGCCTTTGATGTATATTGTAAGAGTAAGCAGCCCCTTGTTAACTCCTCTTCGGGCTGTGTTTTGGGAGAAGGTTTTTTTGGGGCGTTGTGTTAAAATGTGCTCGTTATTTTCCGCAATGCTGTCGGGGGAGGGGACGACGACACCTCCCCCTTTTTGCACTTGACTCTCCACTTCTTTCACTCTCTCACTCTCTCTCTCTCTCTCTCGCTCTCTCCATCTTTTCGTCTCGTCCTTAGCCATCTCAGTGACAGCAGACCCTTGCTCCTGTTTTTGTAGCTCCAGCGTAGCTTCTAATGAGCTCAGAAGAATTGCTCCACGGGAAGAGTGACAGCCCCTGGTCATGTTTTCACCGCCCCTCCCGCTGCGCGCAAATCACACCCACTCGCAAATGTATTCGTGAAGCCACGGATCCATTCAGCGCGCTTATCCCGTTTTGAATACCTCGGATGCGGCTAATTTTCTGGAAATGGAATAATTGTTTAGGAATGAAGAGCGAGGGCATTTTTCTGTATTAGAATGTTTTTTGAAACGCCCCTCCCCCTGTTTTCAGCCACACCTTCCAGGGTGAGCTCATTGCCAAAAATAACAACAGCCTTGAGAATGTCCAGTGCCAAAGGGTATTCATCGCTGCACTTCAAAGTTTTCATTTTTAAATTCCTCAAGCAAAGGCACTTTATATTTGCAAAACCCTTTGCACCGTGGATGATCACTGTACAGTATGTCTGAAATATGCTTAGTTACACTGTAAATCCATCGCAAAGGGCACTGTATGTGGGGAAAAAATAAACAAAAAACATGCCATCACATCCTCTGTGTCTCACTGTTGCTGCTCTTCTGTCTTTTTCTGCTCTCGCATCCAACTGTTATCGAGTGCAAACTACATTACCAGGCTGCTCTTAGGCACCGCCACCTTTCCATTCACCACATCCACGCTGACAACACGGAGTACTGTAACAGATGGTGTGTTTCCCTCAGAGCTATGATCTCAACATCATTAAGTCGGTCTGGGATTGCATGAAGAGACTGAGCAAGTTCTCCAGCATGCTCCAAACAACTTACCTAAGTATCTGGGGGGCGGTGGGGGGGGGGGCTCACAGCGTGTGCCTTGAAGAAGGAATGATGGTGGTGTTTAAAAAGTAATGAAGTGTCGCCCTCTATTTATAGATATTCGACGTAGACGGTGTATAGTTGTGTTTTTCTCACCAAATCTTCGAAATCAAACACCCTTAGGTGAGTTCAGACGATGCCATCTATCACAGATCAAGTGTTTGCCCAAGCATGTTTAAGTTATTCTCTCACCTCGTGGTGCCCAGACACCTGACTGAGACGCTTCAGGTTTTCTTTTTTTTCCTGTGTTGTCTCTCCCTCGGGTTTGTAGCTGTCAAAACGTCACTATATATATTAATCTTTGGCTCTTTAAGCCAAAATGTTTGTCCGACAGGTCTACTTGGCATCGCTGGCCGCTTAAGAAGGACTTACTACCTCCCTAATTCTGTTTTGGTGGCTACTGAAAGAGTTTATGTTTGAAATTCAGCTTTCATTTCCTCTCACATCAGTTAGATGTGTTGCAGGGATTGACTCACTGAATGGCGATGCGATGCCCTGTTGGGAGGAATCAGCCGTGAGACAGGACAGACATGGAGGCCCGCCGCTTTCTCGTCCTCTTCATCTTTCTTAGGGTGGACTGATATACTTAGTGGGTACCCACACCTTATCTCTTTCTTTTTTTGCTTGCTGAATCAGTTAACCTACCTCAAAGCTCTCCGTTTTATGTGTGACTTATAGGCCCCTCTCCTATGTAAGTGCTACAAATCAAAAGCCAGGAGGAAGCACTGGTGATAAAAAAAAGTCTCTCTCCGTTTGAACATCTGCTGTTAGTTTGCTATTCAAGTTTGATATGTCAGACAGCCTCATTACACCGATTAGGTAGTTGGTTAAAATGAGCTTTTTGCCTTTTGGACGATCGTAAAAGAGCTGCGTGCGAGTCAGAATTTTAAACGTCCTCTCCCTCAGAAGCCTTTCCTCTCTTGTCGCCATTAGCGGCGTATTGGCTTGCTGGTAGCGCTTCCTGTATTGCAGCAACATGCCTGCAGTATATCATTATCATACATTACCATTTTTGGGCTGAAAAAGATGAAGGAGAATTGGAAAATAATTTTGTTTTTGGCGGGGCCTTTGTTTGTTTTGACTTAATATTTATGCTCTGCACATTCATTAAGAGGCGGCATTTCTTTTTCCAACTTGATCATGGACATCGATCTAAGTGTGATCCTCGATAAAGCTTGTGGTTGGATGTTATTTCCTCTGTGTTTTCTCAACCGTGTCTGCAGTAGGTAATCCAGGTCTAAGAGCGACCCAGATAAGAGGGCTACGGATTTGTTTATAGTTTGCTCTGTCCTCTCATCTCCAGGCCACTGTTCTACTTTGCTGCTGTAAGGTAGAGCGGCCCCACTCTGCCTGGGAAGCGGCGACAGACGGACGGATAGACTGGCCTGCGAAGAGTTCTCCTTTTAATGGATGCCAGGGTGGCCCTGCTGCTCTCGTGGACAGGTCTTGTCCTGCTGACAGCTGACCCGAAGTGGATTGATGCTGCGGACGTCTACACCAACACTTGGGCGGTCCAGATCAGTGGGGGCTCGGAGGAAGCGGATCGCATAGCGAAGGAACACGGTTTCATCAACCACGGCCATGTGAGTTCTCCCGCTCTATGAGCAGTTCTGCGTCCTTCACTCTTGTATGTGCCCCTGAATCAGTCTCCTTCACCTCATCCGAGACCATAACCACATGCAGCTGTGGCCTGCACTTTAGGTAAACAGCACTATTAAAAAATGATTGTACTTCAAAGCGGAGCATCAGAGAGGCCTGACACGACACCTCCAGGCTTTCCTGTTTGCGCAGCAGATTGTTGAAGTGTGGCCTCCTCCACTTCTTGTAGTATAAGTGGGGCACGCAAGACTTCCCAACTCCCTGGCAGACAGTTGTGTTTACAGAGCAGTGTCAGAAATAGTCGGGGCTAATAAGGCTGTTATTTTAAGGTTTAAAGGAAAGTTGTTATATTTAATTAGGATGGTGGTAGTTTAGTTTTACTCCCATCACTTTACCTTCTGTTCTCACCTTTGTCGCAGCATTCTAATTAATTGAGTAGCTGTGTCACATGGTTCCTGGAAGAAACAGTCAGAAGTGAAGAATGGTGAGGAGAGAGAGAGAGAGAGATGGAGAGAGGGAGAAGTGACTAATTGTTTTTTCACAGAAGTGTTAGGTTCCTTGACTATCAAAATGCTTCCAAGGCTGAGCTTTTTTCTTATGTGTGCTCAGCACTTGACAGTGAGTCTCAATTTGGTCCCTTCTTCCCCTGTTGCTCGACTTGAGACTTAACTTAATTTGCATGTGTCTTTGTGGAGCTGCCTGAGCACTGCACACACCAGTGAACAGGCCGCTGGATTACTTCTTGGGAATATGCGTGGGAGGTTCTGCAATATCCCCAACCTACCTCTACCTACCTCAAAGAAAGAGGATTTTCTCAAACAGAGGTTTGCAAAATTAATACAAGCTTATCTTGGCCTTCTTTCTTTTTGTCAGATAGAGTTTTGTCTGGCACTCAAAGCCAGATGTTTTTAGCCTTCCTGTTATCCCAGCGAACAGTTGTCCTGTAGATTTACAACAATCTGGATTAGAATTGGGCCCATATTAAAGGCCGTTTTTTTTCATTTATTATCGTGTTAATTCACGGTCATGTGACTGTACACAAAGCTGGTCCGGGAGATTTGTATTCTGTTCAGTTTCTGTCGCATCGATTGGGATGGGTGCTGTTGTTTCAGGATGAAACAGTTGAAATCTAGTGCACTGCTGAGCAAAAGAACGCGTACATTAGCTTTAATGTCCCCTAACAGTTTTTTACCCTCATATGCTTCTGTTGATTCTCGATGGAGAATCAATCTGGAGCCTAAGTGAATTGGGTGAATGGGCATTTGGTATTCAGCTCACAAAGTGCACATACATATTCGAGACACAATACAATCGAGCAAAAAAAGGGGGGAAAAAAGTCGTCGCTCTCCTCTGAATGAGGCAATTCTTCCTTCTCGCTCATATTCCCTCTACGTGATCACTTTCCCTATAAAAACTTTAATTGCTTTCTTTCACTTGTTTATCTCTTTCTCTCATTTTTTCCCTCACCACAATTACACATCGAGCCACGATTCAGCTGGTTTAAACACATGATTAATGGCTTGATTCTTGTTTTTCTTTGTCAATGACTTATTTCAAAGGGAGGGATGCTGGAAGATGTCATCGTAACGAATCCTTGCTTTCGCTGAACCGCTGATGCCGTATGGCAGCTTGTCAATTTAACCTACGTGAAAAGACAAGCCACTCGTGTCACCCCAGCGAACCGCGCTGCTTATGGGTGCATGACACTCCCCAAGGGAGCCCTTTATTCCCTATCGTTTCCTGTGAGGCAGATATTCCAACAGTGGATATAGATGCCTGCAAGTCGAGAGAGGGTGAGTGTGGATAACACAAGAAGAATTGGAAGGAGGGGAGAAAGAATACAGACGCTTATCAATTTCCAGAAATATAAAGAACAGTATGAGGCATACTGTAATGATTGGATGGCGAGGAGCCTGTGTGGGGGAAAACTATCAAAAAGAAGAAGAAGTTGGGGCTGAAAAGCATAAGTGCTGAATGACTGGAAGGTTGAAGCTTAGTATTATCCACTTTCTGGAATTAGATTTAGTGGGAGTACATCTTCAGTCATTGTTTCACAGAGGAACCCAAATAAGTTTTATTTTAGTCTCCGGTCCCTGAGTGGGTGCAACGAGAGAACGATGATCTACAGGCTACCGGCTCTGACTGTATAGTGTGGGTTATATGAGGGGATGGGTTAGGCAAGGCTTTGTGAGGCTGGGGGCTCAGAGAAGAATCAGCTTAGTCATTCTCCCATCATCCTTGGTGGTGGCTCGACAGGGCACTCAAAGAGAGCAAAGAGGCTGATGTATAATCACAAGGTAATGGGATTTTTATCACTAATGTGATTATAGGATCATCATGTTACTGATTACTTGCTCACTGCAGTGCTTCGAAATACCATATTGTCTTGGTGTGTCTTTCTGTATTTTCAGATTCACCTTTTATATTCTGGCCTATTTTTTTGAGGGGGTGTGAAAGAATATAAATGCATTTGAGTGTCTACGCATGCCTATTTCCAAGAGGAGGGTTTTGGAGTAAATGTCATTGAGACTTCCTAGTGTGCCTCAGCATTTTGCTGCTTGTCATAAAGCATTGTTGTATCTCTTTCTCTGTAATGCGTTCAATAATTTTTTTTTCCCAACGTTGCTTTGTGTCTGTGTGGGAGTTCCAGTCCAAGGTTTAGAGCTAAATGTCATGTTGTGCTCTTGGTGAGCCGAGTCAGAATCATTGTTTTTATGAGGATGGGCAGGCTCTGTGGGCGTTGACAGACTGAATCACCCTAAAGTAGACATCTAATGCCAGAGCCTCTCTCCATGTCTCTTTGTCTCTCTATCTTGTTCCACATCTCTCCATCTGGGTCTCCCGATTCCTTCTCTATTTATAGCTCGCCCGGTTCAATCGTTTGGCTATAGATTCATTTCAGATCTTTTTTTTGTTGTTGTCGGCGGCGCTCCTGTTGGCTGCCCCGCCGGTCATGGCCCTCTTCAAAAAGCTGCAGGTACCTCCACTGGCTTTTGTGTTGCCGGGCTAACAGGTCGTTTCCAGGTTGTGTGCAAATTTTTGGTCGCTGCAGTCCTGCCGTCAACAGATTCAACAATAAAATTCTTCCAGAGTCCAATTTGCTAAACACACACCAACCCTAATTCAACGAGCTCAAGCGACATAAATGTAACGAAAGAAATCAAAAAAACCCTCTCGTTCTCTAATCTCGCTGTCGTCCTCATATCTGAGGGCTTCAAGAGATCCTCCAAACACATCAGCGTTAGTGGTTCGCAGATACAACACTTCTTTTAATGCTGGACCGAGGAAATTTGCGTCATGGATGGCAAGAGTTTCGTTATTCTGTGTTCAATGGGAGCTCAAAAAGCAACCTCATTGGGCTGTTTTGTCCCACAGTGCTGCTACCTTTTTCCATATCCGTTGGTCTTTTTTGTACTGATACATGCATGTGCGCTGTATGGTCGTTCATGTTTTGAATGAGGAAGATACTTTGTTCCTTTTTAACGTAACAGTTTCATGAAGCGATCATCCAAACTGTCATTTCGGCTCTGCGTTTGATGCTGTTCCCGCTGTCGTCCGTGCAACGTATACCCGCTCACAGATATGCATATCCTCACACTTCAAGACTGGAGTCTCACTTATAAACCCATATTACAGCATTCTGCAGCATATAGACAGGCAGAGGCTGCACCTGCAGTATTTGCTGTCTTCTATTTCCCACAGGACTTTGAAGGGAAAACAGAGAGTGCCTCACTGAATAAAAGCTGTGAAGTCTTGCCGTTGGCACTAATGAATCTCAATGGAGAGAGTCTGCAGAGATGCTAATACATCATATTGGTGCCAAGAGATTACTTTAAGAAAGAGTAAGCTGATTATTTTTCATCAGGCATCTAAGTTTTGGTTTTTTTTTAATCCCAGGTCAATTTTAGGACGGCTTGTTTATCATCTTCTATGCTTTTTTAAAATGTTTGGGAAGTAAACAATCTCACTTTGGAAGAGTGAAATCGGGAGAATTTTTTTGAACCATTTTGTCTGAAGTTCAATTTAAATTAGGGATTTATATATTATCGGTTCATACTTCTTTTTGGCAGCTTTTCCTTTCTTTTTTTAAGATGAGATGAAAAGACATGCATTTAACACAATCAACAAATGTCTTGCAAAAGGAAGAAAAAAAGTTAACGAATCCCGGTAACCAAAAAAAACCCCAGATAACACACAGTGTTCTTCTTGTGTTTACATTTCATCTTGCTGAATAATGCACTCCTAATGTGTTAATCGTTATTCTTTCAAAATGTTAATGTTGGGTCTGATTGATTGACAGAGCCCTTCCTAATTTATTTCAGCTTTCTCTGCACCGATCCCTCCCAAGTGTCATTAAACTGCATGAAATGAGCTTCCCAAATCCCCGGTAATGTCAGAAGGGCCCCGGATCACATCACTCACAAGCATCCTGCTTTTCTTTCTGTTCATCCTTTTACTTTTTTTCTGCTGCTCCTTCTATCCCCATTTCCAGCCTGCTCCTTTATCTTTTATAAATCGTAATATTTTCCAGACAAAATCGAGCATTAGAATTTCTTCATGTGGATGCACACAGTGGATGTGACTACACGTTGCTGCCTTAACCAGGAATATAAAAATGTTTCTATTATTGTCATTATTTCCTTAGTTTTCAGTTGATTTTGGAGTTAATGCTGCAACACAGCTGGAGGTGAGCAACGCCTTATTGAAGCCAGTAAACTTGCAAATGCAGAACTTATAGTTAAATGTACAGAAACAATTCCAGTGCTCAATGTTTCAATTTGATAAAAATAAAAAGGCTGAAATGCAGTTATTTATGTCTCTTGAAATGTTGCACAAAAGCCCTCGTTTTTTAAGACAACTTGAATATTCATGCAAGTCACAGCTTCTTCTTCCACACGCTGCCTCATTCGGAAATCTTTGCGGCCGCTGAATTTTAATTAGTGTGTTTGAAAAAAGCGAGGAGATGTTAGGAGTATGCACCATGTGCTGGAATTTGTAAAAAGGAAAAAGTTCTGTTGAAATTTAAAGGATGGAGAGTCTGTCAGGCCTTTCTTTATTCAGGCTGCTCAGGCGAGCACTGCAAACAGTGTTGTGTTTGCCCCAAACAAGTTCTGCCAGGTCCTTTGATGGCACGGTGGGCTTAAATGACCCTGTATTAAAACGCATTCCAACACCTTCAGTTTTTTGGTGGATGCTCCATGTTGATATGTTATTTCCAAATTTGAACTTTTTGTCATTAAAACTGAGACGTGGTGTCATCAGATCTGCATCACAGCCCGGCAAAGCAGCAGAGGAGACAAACACTGATGTGGAGAATTTTACACTGTCCATAAATAGAAGAAACCAAAATGTATGTTTAGCAACACAGAGTGCTGTATTCAATGACAGACAATGTGATAAGTCTCAATGTCAGCTTGAAATGAATGTAAAAGGAAGTCTGAACTGAAAGACTGGTTCATGGCTTTGTGTTAAATGGTATCCATGTCGCGTTGTAACTGTTACCATGCCGGCTCGCTTCACAGGTCTCTTTTGTTTCCTTTAACTTTGCATCTCCTTTCTGCTTGTCTCCTCCACACTGCATCTATTCTCTTTTCTCTCTTTGCCTGCGCACGCTTGTATTATTCATGCTGAGGAGACGTAAATGTGTTTTACCGAGCATCATTGCAGAAACTCAACCTCCTTTGGGGGAAAGAAAAGCAACTCTCCATCACGTGAATCATCACATTTTTCTGCTAAAACTTGGTTAAGTGTTTGACAAGAAGCGGGTTTTAGTGTTGGTAAGAGTTGGTGCTCGGGAAATGGATACAAGTGGGTGTGATCTTCAACTTGGCAGAGGGAATGTGTGCCTTTGGTTTTGATTGGTTTTATTTTTTTAATGTTTGGTCAGTGAGGCATTTGGCACAACCTCTGGCTTCTTGCACTGTGCCTCAAAGCCATACTGTAAAGCCTTTGTGGTTGTGGACAAACTGGCACGCCACTCTCCAGCCTGCTCTGGCATTAGGTTGCCATGGAGAAAATTGCCAGCCTCTTATTTCCAGCAGATTGACTCCCGCTTTGGGGGACAGTGGTCATGCCCTTCCTTTTACATCTCGCTGTCGCAGTCGTCCCACCAAAAGCCTGTGACAATTTAATCTGAGCAGTTTGCACCAAAGAACTGTGTTCTAATTGAAACTGTGACTCCGACTGATTAGTCAAGTGTTTGTGGTTTGTCCTGTACAGGTTTACTGTATATTAAAACAGCTGCATTTTTTTCTCAATAGCTTCTAAAAGATTTTCAATCATTTTTGCAGGGATCAATACTGATGATACAGTTCACAATGTGTTGGAATATACAAACCAATTTAGTATACCGATTGTAACAATGTTACTGAAGAAAAAGTAATTTTCCCACTTATGTGCAAACTGTTGGAGAACTAATTTTTGTGGTGTTTGGCAGTAATGTTGTTCATATTCTAATTTATTCTCCAGACGCTACAGCCATATGGTCCGAAGTGGTGGCATCTTAAACGACGCTGCTTGTGCAAAGTCCTTCGGTCAGCCACTTGCTGGTGGTGAAATTGCACTGATTGAGAAAATTTCTGAAGAATTCTGTTGTTGAGTTAAATTTGCATGAATTATTGCCTTCGTGTGTCGACATTTTTGAGTCGGACGTATCACTACTTTTTGGGCTTTTTCAGGAAACTGGAATAAAACTGTTCAGAGAGAGAAAGAGAGACCAGGCAGTTTAGTCTGTCCGCACATTCTCATTTTCACTCTGAAATGATCACAGAGTGCTAAATGTATTTGAAATCCATAGTTTGAATTCAGCATCTTTTTTTGTGCATATATTTGAAGTATATAATGTCTGTTTTCCAACTCGTCATATGTAATCCACTGTGAAACACTGCTCTGCAAACGTCTTACTTTGTTTTATTGCTTTTTGCATTTTCTTGCTTCCTCTCGTCTAATCAGTTTTGTTTTCTTTCTAAATTTCTGAATTCAGCCGAATGCTTGGATGCCGACCCCCCCCCTCCCCCTCCTCCTTCCGATGCTTTCCTCTCCTCTCACAGTTCCTTCTTCTCCCTTTTTTTCTCATCCTCAAGCTTCTGCTTTATTTCAGTGTTTACTGATCTGAGTGAAGTGTACCTCCTTGTCCCCAAGCTGTCTCTCATTTGAATGCACCACTTCATTATATGGAGCCTGCAGCCTCAGACCTTTTAGCGATTTCCAAAAATGCCTTCAAGAAATGGCTTGGCAGCACGCCAGAAATTTACCAAACTTGCTTCTGAAAACTATATTAATAACTCAGAAACCTCTGCCCTATAAAGCTCTGACTCGATACCTGATACCAACAGTCCACTCGCTGTACATTTGCAGTCAGGACTCAGAGTGCAGGAGAGCAGTGGTTTGAAGGAGCGTTGTTTTCGTGCAAAAGGTGGCTGGATGTGCTCAAAGAGCAAACTGTATAGATCAAGTGTGTGGTAAAGGATTAAGTCTATCAGGCTGCACTCTGTTCCTATGTGAGATGGAGCCAGCCATGCGTGCGCATTGTCTGCCTTCTTTCAAGTCTCTTTTCTCCACGGAGAGCTTTTTTTTTTGGCCATCATCGACTGGTTTCAAGTAAACTAGAAATTCACTTTTGCTCACAGGAGAGAATGTAGATACGATACAACTCTGCTTTATCTTCAGCTGCAATAGCAACCAGTTTCTGAGTAATGCATTCCTCCTCCTAAAATATATTGAATCCCTGCAGAAGTGCACTCTTACCTAATGTGAAAAGCAATTGGTTTATTAGAGATTTCTCCAAAGGGAAATCTTGGTTGGTTGATTAAACAAAGAGCTGATGTCCAAATGAATGTTAATCAAATTCAAGACAGAACATGTTGTTCAAACAAGTAGGAATTCTGACCATTTAATTTTTTTTTTCTACCACTTTAGAGTAAAACCTGAAACGTGCTGGCACCTGAAGCTATTTGAGCTCCTAGATAATTCATGCTCAGGTGTCAGACTTTAATTAGCTTGTTAAAACTATAACTTGTACAAATTGGTTGTTTTTTTTTTTCTCGAAAAGGCCAGGTGATGCAAACTTCAAAGCTCGACGAATACACACAGATTAATCACCAAAATAGGCGATGTCAACAGAGTACGAGTAATTTCTTCTCAGTGTCAGATGTATTTATTTCATCTTTATCAGTCTTGTGCCGATTGGAAACAAGCCTTGATGAAGCTGAAATCAAACTTCTTGGCTGCAATGAGCAAAGGTGTTTGAGTGAAATGTTTGGACGAAAGAAAAGTGCCGAAAATCACAAAAAGAACACCTCTCCAACTGTTCGGCACGGGGGTGGATTGATCATGCTTTGGGCTTGTGTTGCAGCCAGCGGCCCGGCACACGTCTTGTTGGTAGAAGGAGGAGTGGATTCAATTAAATACCAGCAATTTTTGAAGGCAAACATAGCGTGCAAGAGCAGCTGAAGATGATCAGAGGTTAGATTCAACAACAGGATCGTCATCCCAAACAGGGCTCGCCGTCCACAGTGGACTACCTCAAAAAGATTTTGCTCGGGCTCTCACCGTTTCCCCACCTAAAGTAATCTGTGGAGAGACCTGAGAGAGCAGCGCATGCAGGACGGACCAAAAGTCCTGCAGAACGTGAATTGTACTGCAAGTCGGGTGAAAAACTCCATCGGACAGAAATTGCTACAAAGGCTGGTGGTACCAACCATTTTTGGTGGCCAAACTAGTATTCAGGTATTTTTCCATTTTTGTTCCCTTGCAACGGTGTTAAAATTTCACTGGAAAAACATCTGAAATGTGAATCTTACAATTTTACCTTATTTTGTGCATAAGTTCATATTTTATCGACCCTCGTATTCACAGTGACAAAATTTCAATCTGAGATCCAGACTTCTTTCAGGTAATTGCTGTGTTAGTAGGAAAGAAAAAGGCCCACTTTCAGTGGTCTTGGCACAACAGGAACATGTTTTGACATGTACTCCCCGTTAAACTTTTATTTTCTGTTTGCTGTTTTGTTTGCATATTTTTTTATTCACTGGTGTGTTTTTTTATCTTCATATTGATGTCAAAGTCAACAATAATTGTTCCTTTTGTTGCTGGTCCTTTGGGACTTTCCGTGTAAAACATGTGAATGTGGAATAACAGTGGAGGAGCAGCTGTTCTGCACTCTGGTTTCGCACTGTGCTGTGATTTTTTGTCACCTCTAACAGACAGGTTTGATGGAACAATTCCAGGAGGTGAATTAAATTCCACCCGTCTGTGAGCACGAAGCCTCAACAATATGAAGTTATTTTTACTGAGTTCTATGTAAAGATCCTGGATGCACAAGCTCCATGAAAGCCAATGTTTCTTGAATTTTATCCTGAAAGACAGTCTGTTTGTTTTGGCCTAAATGTTACCTTAACAGCTGTTTACCATCAAAACAACATATGACTACTTGTTTTGTTGAAACTGCAGTGTTGATTCCCTTTTGTTTTTTTTTCCAAAACAAGCTTAAATTTTCATATTTACAAGAGTAATTTACAAAAAGTCATAGTCTGCAACTATTAAACAATCACAATAGCACACTGAACAAGGTCAAAATTTACAACAACTTCCAGAAATAAATCCACTTTTAGGAACACTATTTCTACCAATATTTCCAGGAATTTTCTTTCAACTTGGTAAACTAATTCCTGATAGTTTTACTGTTTGACCAAAATGTGTTCACATCAGGTTTGGGATAGTGGTATAAAGAAAAGACAGAATTGTGCCATTTCTGGTTGTTTCTTTGCATTTTCCAGGAACTTCTGGGGTTCCTGGCTACTTTGCCTCGGTGGCAAAATGTTCCAGATCACCATTGGTATGCCGATGTGTTTCACTTTTATATTCGGGGGCAATAACTATCTATTTCGGTTCATTAATCATTTTTGTGATGGGTGTGTTTTGGCAGTACACCATATAATTTTATGATTTTGTGTCAGGAGGGGCGACCAAGGTGTATGAGAACTCACTGTTTCAGAAATTGTAATGCCTCATTCAAGACACCTCGTTGAGACCGTTTTAGACACCTATCCTGCTCTGTAAATAGTAAAGAGTTGTTTAACTTTACTGCAAAATGTATCACCGCAAAATTTAGGATCCGTGCTCTGCTGCGTTTTCAGCTTCATCTATTTTTATGGCAATACGCGGATCATAATCAACATGTAAAGCTCCGTCCCCAGCAGATACTGCTAAGTCAGCTATCTGCTGATCAGCATGCTTCTGTCCACCCTGAGAGCAGCCACACTCCAGTGCTCACTCCAGCTCACTCGCCCACACACTCACTCCTCTCCCCTTTACAGTTCCCCTGTTAGCTCACATGCCGCGCCTGAAACACAAGTGCCACCTGAAATGGGCAAAACTGCCCAAATGAAAAAGCCCTTTTCTCTTAAACGCAACACCTTAAAAAGCTTTCCGTCCTTCACTCACAATTACCCACACGTTTGTTTCAGCTGCCCTACTTTCCTACGGAGAAGGCAACAGCCCATGTCCTACCTCATATCCTGACCAGCACTCTGTCTCTCTGTGCCCACTCAACCGCAACCGTCTCCCTGCTGTGTGATTCTAGATGGACTTTTTTTCTCGAAAAAGCCTCAAAAACTGAAGTGCACCGTGATTCACTTGAACGTAGAAATGCTGAGAAAATATGTCTGGATGTGTCTGTAGGCAGCCAAATTCACATGCGAGCTGATGCTTAATTGGAGCTGCACAATTTGATAAAGAAGGTATGAAAGATGGCCGGGATGTGGAACTGGTGGAAGTGTTTAGATGCACACTCTTGGCACTCACTCAGCCAGCTTCATAAGGTCCTGACCTTAAATGCTTTCTCCAGCACTCCTGGATTACTCACCACATACTCTTTGCTGAGCTCTTATTGGCTGCTTTTCCTTCTGTGTGCGGTCGAACTCGTCCATAAGCTTTATGCAGCTCGGGTCATGTGCTGCAGCGCTCCATCACACTCCTTCCTGGTTAAATAGCACCTCCATAGCCCGGAGGGGGGTTTTGTTGCTGCATAATGTTGCGATAACCACACTCGCAAAGTGCTGCCTTGAGTTCCTAATAGATGAACAACAGTGTCAACAACAAAGCCTCTCCATTCCATCACACCTCCGATTCTGCGCTTCTCTGTGGGTGCTACACATGCAAATGCCATCCATTACTGCACTTCCCATCTCGTAAAGGCACCGCAGTAGGGACAGAGAATCTTAATTTTGGACATCTCACAATGGATTTTTTCTGGTCTCATGTTGAGCTGTTTTCTTTGTTGCCAGTCTCCCTCCGTCTGCAGCAGGGATGTGAATGGATCGGAGTATGAAAGTGAAATTCCTGTTGGTGAATTTTTAGTCCTTACAGGCTAACCTTCCTCTGGAGAAGTATTAAATTCAATAAAGGACTATTTTTTTTGTTGATTCTTAGATTTGTGTCGCAGTTTTCTTACATTTCTGTAGATTGTTGATAAGTTCATGCTGCACTTAAAAGCTCCTACATCTGGAACCCTCAAACAACCTAATCCTCTAATACTTGACTGCAAATCTCGCCTTGATATTCTTTTCATCAAACGCATAAAGAGCAAATAACTAACAAAATTATTGCCTGTTAATTGAAAAAACCCCATCCCGCTTGCAATCCAGTGAAGGTGGTTAAGATGCCTTTAATTATCTGCAAGGCTGTATCGTCGAAGCAAACACTGATTCTTGAAGGAATCTTGGTTGTTTGGCTTTCTGGTTCTTATCACATAACTCCATGACAGATTCAGTAGTTGAAATAGCTTCTGTATTGAAATCCCAGAATATGCGAGTGCAAGTTTGTGCATGCCAGTGTGTTTGTCCCTGTTAATGTCTCACAAATGATTGTAAAAACCCAAGATTTTTTATGAATAATGTGACAAACTAAACCTCGACATTTATTCTGGGTTTGGTTTTCAGAAAAAAAGTACCTGTTAGTAGGTGGCCTTTACAACTCGTGCAGCACTCAGGTGTGAAACATAAAATCCTTTCCGCAATGTTCAACGACAGCAGCAACAGTTTACAAGTTTGCCACATGACGTGCAGTCAGGTAAACGCTGCTGCAGCGGCCCGGGCTTGTGTACTCACACGTGTCAAAAACTGTCTGCAGACATTTACGATCTCACCGCGGAGCAGAAAGAGCAGAACCGTCTGAATTGAAGATAGGAGGATTCTGTTGTGGGGGCGGTTCATCAATTATGAATTATGGCAAATCAATACATCCAGCTCCTGAGAATCCCCCCCCCCCCAAAAAAAAATCATCTGGTTTTTTGGAAGAGTCGATGGGAAAATGAATTAGATTTAAAAAAAAAAAAAAAAAAAAAAAAGAAAAGAAAAAAAAGGGACTTGTTTGCCAGGATTGAACAGCTGAAGCTGGCACTGTCATTGTTAGTGCCATTACTGTCACTACAATCACTGCCACTGTCACTAAATGTTTTGACAACTGCTGCTAATGCTGCCACTAAACACAACTAAAAGTAATAACATTGCTCAAAGTCAAATTTGTGCCGAAGCCACTTGAGGCCGTCATAACTGCACTCATTTCTTTAATGTGTGTGAGTTTTGATGCTGTTCTCCTTAATCAGTGGAGAAGAAGACCGTTTGGTGGGGTCTTCCTGACTGCACTCGTGTTAGAGTTCAACCACAAATATGAATAACGCCAGATGACAACAATCCCTTTTGAAGTGAGTTGCTAGCTCAGATAATTAAATTAGATTAAATGGAATTGCTGCCAGGCCACAAATCCACTATGTTTAACATCTGTTAAGAGCTCCTCTTTTTGCAGTTTCTGCTGTTGAGGCTAGAAGCTCGTTCTTCATCCTGCCCACAGGTTGAAATGCACAGACGCTGAGATGGCCTCCAGCTCTCTGTGCGGGGTGTCACCGCCAACCATTCTGCATGTCGACAACAGGGCTGTTCAAATAATAGCTACCACGTGTGGCATGTGCGTTTCACCGTGATCCTTTCCTAGCACTTTTGTCCGCTTTAACGTGTTCAGTACATTCTTATAATACCTGTTTTTTTCAAACGGGAACATAAAAATCTGCTCGAATTTCTCCAGCCCTCCTTTTATGGGAGATTTCCAACTTTAGCGGTGGGGAAATATGATTAGAAAGGTATTATCTCGGCTGGGTATCAAAGGCGGTATTAAGAGAGAAGGGTGTTCCAAAATAAGAATTGTAAGTTTAACAGTTCAGTTGTAGGTGAGAAGGGAATTGTTGCCCAGAGAGTTGAGTGAGAGACCAGATTAGCGCGCAGCTACTATTACATTCTGCAGTGAGAACCCCAGAACACCTCATCTCATCCCGTCCTCCACTAAAACATGAAACAGCAGCGCCAGTGGAATCCGAAACCCCTGCGAGTGTAAAAACAAGTAATTTGACTGAGACTGAGGACACAGGGCAAGTTATTAAGGAGTTATTAGTTTTTCTGTCGCGTGGCCACATCTCGTTCCCATCACGAAACCGCCTATGCTTCTGAATTTCCCTTGTTTTCTTTCATCCGTGCAGTCTCCTTTTCAAATTTCTATTTTGGTTTCGGTTGCCGACACTGAATCCCGGATTTTTCTTGTGATTTTTGGGGGGAAAACATGGAGTCAGTCAATTGGGAATGAATATTTTAGGACCCCATGAATTGTAAATCAGAGCTCGGTACACAGTTAATTTTGATAAAAGAGAGATATGGACAGAAAATCAGTAGGGGTTCATGGCTCGCCGTGTGCTCGGCATTCATAATGGCGAAGGTTTCCTGATAATTTCAGGAGATATTGATTGAATCCCCACCAGCAGTGATGAGATATTATCGTTGAATAAATGTTTCAGAAATGTACTGGGAGCATTGGCACTCTGTACTTTTAAATAATTTGCACACATTTTTCCTCATTGTATATTCACATCAAGCTCTCCGGATGACACAGGTTTTCTGCACAAGTCTGACGCACCAGAGTGGCAAATGATTCATCTACCGCACACAGGGAAAGAAAGAAAAAGCCGCTTTACGAGTCAAAAGCCAATTCAGTTATGGATTTCTGTACTTTTCTTGATGTCTGTGATGTTTCATATGAGACTGTCAAGAACTCACAGGGCCCGTGTGTGAGGGTGTTTAAGCTTTAATGGTTGGGAAGGCAAGCCATCACATACTGTTCGTATAGCAAGCCTGCTATAGGACACCAGTTTTCTGACCTCACTGATATGATGTGCAGTGCTGAAGGGTTGTGTGGGAGGGGAAATAATGTATTTTTTTGTCTTTTAATGAGCCAAACCAAAAAAGAGTCAAAGGTTTGTCGACCAGCGCCAGAAATAACCCTTGTCGTTCACAGACAAGCTCCAGACTGCGGCCGCCCTTTTTTGCTGTTGCTGTTTTTGTTTGTTTTTCTGTTTTTTTTCATTTTTACTTGTAACCCAAAGAAAAGACTGACAAGTCGATATGATGCCAGAAAAAAAAAAAAAGTTGTGTAGAAGAACGTGTACTTTGTGCTGCTGGAAAAGTATGACCTTTTGTGGAAAGCAGAATGGAGAAGTAAAAGGTCTGCGAGGCAGGAGATATCAGGCGATCCTTTGAAGCGTGACACTTGGTCAATGGCAGACTGATGCGATTTAGCCAAGACAAGACAAAGAGTGATCGTGAAATAACAAGGCAGGTCCCCCACCCACCCCGCGCCCCGGCCCCCGCGGCAGATGATTTGTGATCAGGTAACTTCTGTCTAGAGTTTCCAAAGAAAAGTTCTCTATTTCACATGCCATATGTTATCTATCCGCAAGCTATAAGCAATAAATCATGACATGTCGTCGTGAAAACGGATGAGAGTCTGTTGTATCATATGAAGACATAGACACCTAATGCTTTAGGATCTGAATATTTGTGTAATTAGTGGCCAATGATCCCTGCAGAGCCATTAGGGAGTTCTTATGTATGGGTGGATGGCTGCGTAGCTGCCGTCATGCGCCGCTCCCCACCCAGAGATGGAAGATGTGTGTAGTACTTACAATACAGCCCGATCATTCTCAGTCTGAATAATGTAGAAAGTGTGCCTGCCATGTGGAAAGAATACCATTTGCAGTGGAGGATGAATGTGGAATACTTTTGTAGTGTTCACCCCATTTCCATTCTCCATTTGTGTCCTCTGTGGGCAAAAACTGACTGTGGTGCCGCATGAGCAGTTCCCTGTAAAATTTAAATGATGCAGGAGTTCTCCAAATTGTATTCACCACGATGAAAGTGACATGAGAGAATAAAGTGTGTGACCCAGAACGTATCACCCGCTTTTTTTCCATTCAAACAGCACTACAACCTTTTTGGGATCTTTGTTAAGACTTCTTGATAAAGAGTTCTCACTTTCTTAGTTATTTAAACTCTGACCGTGGAGAGTGGCCTTTGCAGGTCTACTTAATTTAAAGCAGTCTCCATTCTGCTCCCAACCTCCTGTCTCCTCTTTACTCCAACAGGGTGAAACTAAAAATCTCGCTTTTTATTTCACACTCTGTTCCTGAGTGCTGATAAAGACCATTCCCACATATTTGATTCATGGTTTGATCCAAAAGATGAGAGAGCTAGTTTATTTATATACACTAATGGGTCAGGCTGAGGAACAATGCACCTGCCGCATTAATGCTTCTTCATCAGGGTTTGGGTGGAATGTCGTCAGCACTACGAATTTCTCAACTACATTAGTCTATAATGGGGAAAATGGCTTTATTATTTATGAGTGCTTTTGTGTGCAGCGTTAGCCATTGTTACGGTCCCACCTTCATACATCTAACCTCGATCTGAGTGCATTTATTCTGCAATGGAGGCTACAGCGTGTCCTATCTTCGATTTTTTTTTTTTCCAGTGGAGCTCATTGGAAGTATTATCATAGAGAATTACTCATTCCTCAGACAACACCTCTCGACAATAAAACCTTTTCACTTTGTAGCCCATTGAACATGGAGTGGGTTGACTATTTGATCATGCCACCAATGAGCTGTTCACAATTCACACTCAGGCTTTCGTAAAGACACCCTGATTCGGTTCACTTATCAGACAAAAGGACATTATATCCCCAGCAGACATGGTATATTAACGACTCCTCCGGAGAGAAGTTGGAGTGAAACTTGTTTGGAGACAATTATACCTTACTAAGATTTCTCTCAAGGCTTTTGCTGAATGCACCACAGGTGCCGTCAGAAATGACTGAATTGCAGGCTCTTTTGAAATAGGTTTTATTCTAAAGCTGATGGCATTCTGCGCCTGGTTCCATTGTTGTTGTTCCTCTGCATTGTGAGGGGGACAAACGGCACAGCACACCAGGCAGCTTCAATCCAACCCTTCAGAAAAATATCGGTGGCTCAGTTATGGATGCATGAAACAAAATTGAAAAACAAATGAGGTTAAAAAAAATAATGGTTCACAGATGTTAATCCTCCCTCCCTGGCTCCCCCCGCCCCCAACTGCTGTGTTTTGCAGAATTTCCTTCCTGTGTGCTCCCGTCCTCACCGCAATGAAACAAGTCCTAAACGCGCAAGTCATATGATGTAGCTTAGCGGAGCGCTTAAGCCATTTATCATTGTTATGACGGCTATCATGGGAGCCTGCACGACGGTCCTTTATTGGAAGTGCTTTCATGTTTTCAGTGCTACCACACAAATTCACATGCCGCACACAGCTAAAACGAGCGCGAGTTTAGTCCCCGCGTTCCTGCTGCGTTAGATTTATGAACCACTCCGTAAAGCAGCATCTTCAAACTGTTAAATCACGAAGAAAAGGCCACTCGGCCTGATCTCTGGTTCCCCCTATGAAACACAATATGCTTCTGAATTACGTTCCAGTAATTTTAACTGCCTCTCTGTTTTCAACCAGCATTTGTGGATTCTTGTAAAATGATTATAGGCTTCAGTCCTTAATGCCTGGCTCCTACTGATCACAATGTGTTGGGATGAAATGGGTCTAAATGCCATGCCCTTTGAGGGGCTGCAATCGGATAGCCCAGTAACAAAGCGTCCGCGGCGCAACTCGATGCTATGTGAGAAAAAGCTGTCTTTATTAGAGTAATTTATGCATGGTCACTTTGATCGTTAACAATACTGTGACACCTCGTGTTTATGCCTTTGTGACAATAAATAGAACCATGGAGAAATTATAAAACAGGACGATCAAACGCTGAATGTCTGCCATCCTGTCAGCTCGGGTGTGGGCGTTGTTAAAGGGCAACAGGTTCACGCTTGGATGAGGATAACTATTCAAGAAAATGCAACGTGCTCTCGTGCTGTTGGAACGTTGTACCGCAGATACATCTGGATGCAATCATTCAGTAGCCTTTCAATTACTGTTGAATTTGTTGACCTGCACATGTTTCAGTGATTGCAAAAATGTTGGACAGCAAGAGTTTGGTTTTGTTTTCCAGGCCAGCAAAGAAAACTCTGCATTCAGCTCTTAGTTTCTGTTGCGTTGCGCGCCATACCAAACAACGACAATCAAGCAGCGCACGAAGCAAACTATCATATCAAATTAGTGCTTATTCAGAGAGGTTATTCCGGGCTGTCATGAAGATATGCAAAGCTCCAATTCTCATTCTCCAAACGCAGGGACCCCAATTCTCAGACTCAGAAGACACTATGTTTTGATGTCATCAACTGTCTGTACTCCTGAGGTTCAAGGAGGGGCCGTAATGTTCCATGAATTTGAACGAGGTTTGGTTCAAAGACAGCCCTCCTCTCTCACAGTCGGCGCGCTCTGCTTTCTCAATGGCTATTGCAGTGTTTTGAGTACAAGAACTGGCGCTGCAGACTTGAGTCATGACAGTCGTGCTTTTTTGTCTGTCGAGCCACAGTGACAGAATTTGGTTTTCTCATACGATCCGTATTATGTACAAGTCACTGCAAAAAAATGTGTTATGTAACTTTTGTCAGTACATTGTGCTTTAGGTGTAGATGTTGGGGTCACAGTTCTGGACTGAAAATTCGTAATTTTGCTTGAATATTTTTGTCATTTTCCAAGTTACTTTAATTTTCCAGACTTCGGTATATCAAGTGAAACCCACAGAGACACCGAAGGCAGCGCTCGCCCATATCTGCCCAAAGTATTAAAATTGAACAAGTTCAACATTATAATATCAACACCTGCTCCTTCAGTGGTAGCGTGTCTCCCAGTTGGCATGACATAATTTGTGACTCTGCAATGAAAGACTTTGCTTGGAGGTTTAAATCTAGAACATTGTTTCTGTGGAAGAACAGCACTGAACTTTTTTTCGGAAGAGCTTCTCTTTTTTTCTACCATCAAGGTTTTCATCCTTTCAATGTTTTTTTTTAGCAGCCAAAATAGTTTGAAAGCGAGTTTACACTCGGGACCAGTTGCCCATCCTTTGGAAGTTGAAAAAGAAATTTTAAAGCTGCCTTTTTTGTTTTCTCGTTGATGTTTTTTAATAGTTTAATTAAATGATTATTTTATTAAGCTATAAACAGTATGAATATTACAATAGATGAATATTGCACATGGCTGTGCATGCATGGTGTGCATTAATTCGTGGAGCAGGCGCACACACACACATACATGATGAAAGAAAGAAAATTGAGCTGTCACTTTGTATAATTAACTCCTCGGAGGAGTTTGCAATTTCATCACTGTGTTTTCTGCCAGCTCAATTATGGAGCATTTTAGTATTGAAACTGTTAACTGAGGAAGACACACAGGTGGTCGAGTTTGTGAATGAAGATGCCAGGTGAGGCCAGGCTGTGCCAGAAGGGCCAAACATGGGACGAATATGGCAACAGGGCAAGATCGTGATCAGTTATGATGTGCGGTGAGCCAGGCTGTCAGAGGTTGGTAACACTTGTGACCAAGTATTTCTCTTTTCCTTCCCCGTGTGGAAGCAAAGGGAACAGTCAGACTTAAAAAGGTGTTTAAATTTCCTTTTCTTTTTTTTTTTGATAAAGTGAAAATGTCTGCAGTCACAGTCTGTTATAAAAGTGAGAAACAACGCGAGATGAGCCTATTTTTCATGTTGAATTTACACCCGAACGTATCGAAAGTCTCTGTTACCATGGTTCCTGTGCGCTTTGGCTTTTGTGTAGAATAACAGTGCTCTACATCTTTTCCAACAGAATTGTGTTCTATTTGTAGTGGTAAGATGCAAACTGAGTGAAATCACACCCCCATGCTCTCAAATTGAGTGTTTATCTGGTTTTTAGGGTATTTAAATGCAACTTGCTAATTAACAAATATCTTGTGACAAATAGATTGTCAAATAAGACAGAAGTACATCTCTTGTTGTTTAAAACGAGCAACAGAATACTTTTTTTTATCCTGAATTTCAGATAAATATTCTTGGTTGCTATAGAGTAACTCCAGTCCTGCTTCTCTCTCCTCTCTGTGTCCCTTCATTAGCTTCGGTTATCCCTTCTGGACTCTCCTTTGCTGCTTCAGCTGCTACAGCAGCTCTGGTTCAAGCCTGAAAATATTGGAATTGAATTAATTGGGCAGCTAATAACACTGGTCAGCCTGTTAAGCTTTCCCATGTGTGTTTTCTTGAGTTTAAAGCTTTATTTTCTTCCGGGTTTTGCTCAGATTGTTTTCTGCACAGTTTTGTTCAGGTAAAAACTTCTTTTGAATATTCATTCACAGAAGCTGTCTGTCCTGATTTTCAGTGATGTAAGCCTTGTTAACCTTGTGTAGCTGAGCATGAGGTAAAAGCAGTGCTTTTCCAGCTCCTCACATGGTTACATATCAGGTGGGTTTTTTTCAGCTGTGTGCCCCTGAGACTCACAGAATTGCATTTAAAACAAGAATAAACCTATCAGTGTCAACCTGAAAGAATTTTGAATTAATTTGTGCTGAGATGGTCGGGATACTAAACATTTATGAACTCCAGGCTGATTCAATTCAGGATTTCAGCCGGCAGTCCTCTCTGTGGGGGGAAAAAAACCCCTAACAACAGTTTTTCCACCCGCACATTATCTTGTGTAGATTCAGTGTCTGCATGAAGAGGCGGGGCTATTTACTGACTGATTTGTTGTTTGTGTGTGTTGTGTGAGGGAAAGAGAGCGAGAGCAGGACGATGGGGGACTGAGGGAATCAACATTCTGTGTGCAGCTCGACGATAAAATAAGATTTGACACATTTTAAATAGGCAAAGAGAAAAAAAGAGAATAAGTATGTGGCAGTTAATGCCGACGCTCTGGCAGGCTGTCACCAGTAGTTCATTGTCAGGGAAACGCTGTATAACAAGTGTGTGTTGTTGCTGAAAGCAAACATTGCAATTGGGATTGCAGCTGTCTCTTTGTCACCCTATGTATTTGGAAGCTCTGGAATGCTCAGTAGCTATACATTTTCATCTACTAATAAAATACTGCTGATGCCAGAAAGAAGCAGTGACTGTATTTTTCACTGTGTGTCCCAGGCATTGCTGCCATCATCATAATAAAACTGGAACTCCTCGAGGCAATTAGATTTGTCTTCAGGTTGAAAGACAAATAAAGGAAGTGGAAGAGGCATGTACATGAAATGTGGTTGGTGAGCTTTTTTTTTGTGGTTTTGGAAACAATAAGATGATGTATGATGTGTTGTTCCGTGTGTTGACATGATAAACAGTCTGACCAAAGCCCAGTGGTAAGCTATTGACTCTGAGCAGCAGATACCACCGTCTCGAAGCTAAAATAGCAGCGCGCCACTGGATTACTCGTGACACGCCTAACCTACTGCACTCTTTGACCCGTTGCAGCCTGCAAGAAAATGCCGAGGCGGAGCAGACGGAGGCTCAGCACCTCAGAAAAATGCTCGCCAGACAAAAAAGACCAAGGCAATGTCCAGGAATGCTAGCCATAAATACAGTCATTTGTAGTCGGCAGTGTGATTCTGTCAGGGTGTGATAAGCAGATAGGAAGGCACCAACAATTTTAATAAGGACTTCAACATGAGAGGGAGAAAATGTAAGCAGTGAGCATGTCAGTATTAATAGATGCAACTGGAGGAAGAATCACTTGGGGGGGAGATGAGTGAAAGACAGTGTAAAGGGATTAAATTGACGAGTGCTGAATGGAAATGGAAGTGGAACCTATTTACTTCAGTTGCTGAAAACTAGTGTGACGGAGTCTGACAGAGACTGTTCTGGCACCAGGGAATTCAGCATAGGTGATGTGGAGAAAGCAGTAGGCTGAATTACATTCTTCAAATGAATAATCCAGCAGCCTCGCCGAATCCCAGCGCTCCATTGCAGGCCACCGTCTGAGGAACAAGCCGGAGGGGACAGCTGGAGGCTGGACTTGTCTTTTTTTATTGACCTCATCACACACAGATTGTGGAAGACAGACGGAAAGACGTGTGCATGTCTCGCTATGCGCTTTGCGTGTGCGTGCAGGTGCGTCGCCGTTGCTCTGTGATGTTTAAGTGCAAGTGTGAGATGATTTTGCTCTCAAGGGGTTTGTTTTCTCTCACGCGGTGGGGTTGCGGCGCCTTGCTGTACGTCTCAAGGTGCTGACAGCTTCCATTTTCCAGTGCTGAGCCCTTGAAGTGAAGGGCACTTGCTCGGCAGAGGACGTTTTGCACAAATTTCCTTTCAGTCGTCCGTCACTGCGACTGTACACCCACAGCGCTTCTCCAGTGTGTCTAATGCGCCTTTTGCATCCATTGATAGATAGATTGACTGATCTAAGTCTATGAAAAATCAATAGGACAACCCTTTTGAGTGCCCTTCACATTGATTTTTCATGGACTGTAGTTTTTATACTAACAACTAGTTGGATTCTCAATTTCGGGGAAAGTGTGCTCTTTCATGACCTTGTGCACAATCGAATGAAGCAGAGTGATGTGGGGGCACGTGGGTGTTATGAACATAAATAGGTGGCGGAGAACAAAAGGATTATTTTTTTATTTTGGGGGTGACAGTCGTGCGTGCATGTTTATGTGTGCGTGCATGAGCGTGTGTGTGTGTGTCTGTGTGTGTGTTTGTGCGTTCACTTCAGATAGAAATTACTTTTAATTTTTTATGACATGGCAATCAAGGCGACATGCTGCCCTCAGGCATAAACTGAAGGCCAGCAGCACTCAGGTTGTACTTGTGCAGCCAAACACCTTTGAATACTAAACACAGCAGCACACACTCAGTATTTGGGAAAATTTCTTGACGCAATGAGATGCAGCTACGAGATATATTTTTTTTTGTTGTTTAAGTCACTCGAGCATTTTCTCTTCGTTTGCATAATACTATACTTCATTGCCTAAGCTCTCAGTCGGGCGCACTTATTGCACTGGCACATTTGTTTCTGTAGTTTTTCCGGATCCAGGGAGCGCTCGTTTTGTTCATCTGTACAGTTATGAGTATTTACTCTTGCCTTCTCCTGACGGCTTGAAAATTAACCCAGTTTGATCTCATAGCTTTGCCTTCAGCTGGAGTTGTTTTAATGTATCAAGAAATCTGCTTTTCCCCACGGCAAGACAAAGAGGCCCCTCGTGGGCCCAGTTAAAAAATTGTTTACCAGTGCCTTTGAAAGTATGTTCCTCTTTTTTTTCCCCTACATTATGCTTGTCACTTTCCTTTGCTCTATATCTATTTCTTGCTCAATGGATTGTAACAGCAGCATTTCATGGACTGATGCCTAGCTGCCTTCATCCCCAGCCTTGTGAGACCATCGCTCAGTAGCATCAGCACAGGTTAACAGTGTGATTACTGATATTACCCATACAAGAAGAGACAGCTGCAAGAAGTAATGGATTCAACTCTCCCTTGACTGTATGAATATTCAACACTCGAGTAAAACACAGTTAGAGTTGAGTCTGTACTAATTTGGCTCGCACATTTCCACAACCGAACCGGGGATTTGAGACTTAAGAAACAACCCAGTGGAATAAATCTCAAATTAAAAAGCACGAAGTGATCTGAAAAATTTAATCTCTCGCTCCCCTTCTCTCACCCCCCCCCCACACGTGCACATGTACACAATTCTCTCTCATTTTTTTTTATCTTGCTCGGTCTCCTGTTCTTGAGGCCATAGCTCACGATCTTATGTGTGTGTGTGCCTCCATCTGTTTCTGTGTGTGTTTACTTGGCTTGCACACATTTGAGTTGCTGTACTTTGAACTCCAGCATGTTTATGACTTGGAAATGGTCGCTGTAAGTATCAGTGCTTTGACAAACAGGGTTTGTCTGAAAGATGATGTAGCTCTGTACCTGCGTGGACACACAAACGTGCTATTGTGTATGTTTGGCTGTATGTGTACGTGTGTGTAAGAGTGCGAATGTGATCGCGTGTGTGTTAGGTTCTTGATAAGAGCCCTCTCCCTTCTCCGTCTCTTATCTGTTCTCTCCCCACAGATAAGCTACATCAGGAATGGTACTTTTTCTGCATTTTTTTTTATGTGTCTGTTGCAGATGCAGAAGATTCATAAACCACGACTATTTAATTTCCTGGACAAATCTAACTAAGATTTGTTTCATCGAGACATAAGAGATCCTGATGACATTCACCCTGTTTATTCCTGCATATAGAAAAACAGACAGTGATAGGATCAGTGAATAAAGAATTCAAGAGGATAACAATTAACAGAGCCAGAACAGAAAAAGGTTCAGTTTCCATAAAGAACTCACTATTCCTGCTCTCTAAGTGATGCAGGCTTTTTGTTGCCATTTTCTTTATTCATTTTCCATTTTTTCTCTTCATTGTTACACCTTTTATGCTTTTTTTAGCCCCCTTTCATTTCTTTCTTTCATGTTTTACTTACAACCCATATATGGAATAGGTCTTGGTAGAAATGTCCAATATTTACCATCTCTTTATGTTTAATGTCCTCATGCACAGTCACTTTTACAATTGTTACTGTTTTTTGTTTTTTTTTTACTGAGAAACAAATTTTCGAAGCCTTACATCAGTTCTTGATCCTTTTAATGCTGCTCTTGTCTTTTTACTTGATGACTACTTGAGGGACAATCTTCATAAGCGTTTTGTTAAATATTTGCTTTCCAGCCACATAATTAGCCCAAACTGTTTTTTTGTGGCTCATTCTCCCCCCAGATGGTGAGTCTCCTGGGCTGGTGAGTAGAATAGAGGCGGGCAGCGTATAAAATTAGAGTTAAGATGCAAACAAATAATTACCCTTCATTTGAAAACACTCAATTAGCCTCTATTTCGGAGTAAAATAATGAGCTACTCCCACTAAGAGGAACCCCTGAGTTTCAGTTGTAATTAGTCCAGAAGATAGCAGCCCAGTGGCTCAGTGGACACCAATAACATGACTGTTTTAATAACCAAAGCGTGAATATTACACCGCACTAACACACAAACAGCCTCTTTGCTGTGTATGTAAACTGTAAGCAACCAAAGAAAAACACACATTCTCGAGAGGTCGCTTTTTTGTGTGTCTTGTGTGAATAAACGAAAATGAAAGGAAAGGCAACATACACACGTATATATATTTATATATATATATATACATATATTTATTTTTTTATTTTTTAACAAAAGTATAAAGGGAGGTGGGCTGTGTGGCAATCAATGAGCTCTGCTGTGCCACTGACATTTCTATGTCAGATGTACAACAGAGGCTGCCGCTGAGTACAGAGGAGAAGAGCATTGTGTGTCTCCCACATTTGTGTGCCTACTGAAGCTTCTTCCATCAAGGTTAGAAGGAATTATAGAAGGTATCATAGGTTGGGGATTAAGGTCCTCTGTGTTTCGAGAAAATTACCATTACTGTGACTGTGTGTCTAACTAGCCGTCTTTGGCAGCTTTTCTTTGAAAGACGTGTGTGATGGACGCCAGTTTCAATAAAGGTGATTTGCCTCCGTGCACTTTCCCAGCCCTTCGGGGAATACGCTTAATGTAAAACTCCGTCAAAGTCAATATCAGTGTATTAGATCTTTAAGCTCTTGTGCTGGGTACTGAATAATTGTATTCATTCTCACTGCGGAACGCATGCAAACATACACACATTGTACTGTATTAGTCAACTGGAATAGCCATGCATACTTTCATTCTCTACAGTTTCTGCTCTGCCACCTCTCTGAATATTGGAATTCGTTTGAGTCTCCCTGCAGAATTATAATTTGGCGATAACAAAAATTAGATTTCATTGTGTACCTTTTCCAACAGCTCTCACATGAGACAACTACGGAGTATCTGGCATGAGACAAATTTCACGCACACTTCTCGACGAGTGCAAAGCATAATTTTATCCTCACCAGCTTGATGAGCATAAAAAGAAAACTTTCATTCATTTTTGGAATCAATCCATATTACTGGAGAGTTGCCGGAACACTTGTATGCACATACAGTGCAATGTGGGATAACATTAGGTTACATCCCAGTGAAAGAGTGCTACATTTCTCTTTTCAGCACCACTGATCTAAAGCCAATCCCCCTCTGGCCAATATTTACCCAACGACTGTGGCAGAAGGTGGCTGCAGACCAAGACAGCCACCACAGCAGAGATCAGGGCAGGATGGATCAGAATATTGGATGCAGGACACACACCATGACATTGCTATCAGTCACCTTCGAGTCTGAGCAACCACTCTGGCTGATAATGTCGGATGATTGCCGGAATTTTCTGCTGGAATGCCGAAACATATTAATATGATACCCAATATGCAACAGCCTAGGTTAAACGGCATCCTGCCGCCACAGGGACATTCAATTATTGATGGACGGAGTGGATGTTTCTATATCAGTATCGAGTCAAAATGTCCAAAGCAAAATTTTGGGATTCGGAAAAAAAATGACATCCCATGTAGCAAAAACATTTCTGCAGTGCACTTGTGTCCTGCCTCTCAAATGCTCAACAAGGACTGATGTGCTGTGGGATTGGCTGAGCTGCTTGTTAATCTCTCACTGGGCATCTCTTTGCTATCATTTGTAAGACGCAGTGGAGCAACAGGTTCACAGCAGCAGGGGATGTTACTTGGATAAGGCTGTTTGGTAGTTGCCTGTAATCTTTAATTTAAACTATTGTAGTTTAGACTACGACGTAGTTTAGACTACAACTCATAATGGCATCTTCTTTTTTTTTTACCCAAACGCCGACCAGGTTGTTGTTGTTCAGGAGTAACAGTTAAATTCAACTTTGCACTATTCTCATGCAGATTTCAGACTTAATGTTGCCTCATATGTGAGTTGGCTGAATCTTGTTATATTGAGTCGACCTGAATCATGACTAATATGTTTTCTTTCTATCTGTCCTTGACTTCATGCCCCCACCAATCTAATTTCACACCTATGCCTTTACATCTAAGAGCGAGTGATAGTTGGAGTAAATATTTTTGGAGTTACACATTCTTGGAGAAAAGTAAACTTGATTGAAAGCATTGATCTGAGTGGGCTGAAGAAACGGTGGGAAAAACTCAAGTGCAACTGGTTGATGCCTCTTTCAAGTGTCACGTGGTTTTCAGACTAACAGATAGCCTTTGATGAGTGATCTTAATATCAGTTCCTCTCAAAATCAGCCAACTCGTTCACTCCCACATCCATCTGTATCGCACAAGTCCTCACTCTTCTAAGTTCAAAGTTGTTCAGTTCACAGACCTTGAATACATGAGGTTTTAATCAGATTACTTCATTTTACACAAATATGGGTTCAGCAATAATGTTTCAAAACAGACAGGGATTTTCAAACTTCTGCATGTGGTTGCACAGGAGGTTCCAGCAAGAGCAGACACAGATGAATAATTTTCCATGCTTGGTTCTAATTACCATAATAACACTGATCTAAGAGGGATCTGTCTTGGCGTCCACGCCTGCAGGCTCACAGATGTACTGCTGCAAAGTCCACCAGAAGAGAGAGAAGGCTCCCATTGTGGCAGCGACTGTTGTGTTTGGACTTTGGTGCAGTCCTTTTTGGCATCTCATCTCTGCGGATCACATGACTTTGGAGAGGGTTTTTCGTATGTAATGACCAGCCCAGATGAAGCTCATCTTTCTATTCACGGATAAAACTCAGACCTTTAAAATGTCAGGTAAAAGAAGAGGAAATGTGGAATTTTCTATATTTGACATGTAAATGAGTGAAGGGGGCAATAAGGGATCACTCGCCAATCACAGAGCTAAATCTCATTACAGGTCATTTGGAATCATGCCGTTGTTAACCCCGCAGATATAAGTCCAATATTCACCCTCCGTTCATTCTGATTTTTGTCCAACTCCACGGGGAAATATCTGGCTCCTTAATTGCTTAATGCTTTGCTATATTCAACAGCTAGTTACTGTGTCCGTCTGCTGTGTGGCGGCGGATTTACTGCTTGCTCACACATTAGAGAAGTCCCTTGTGTCATTGGGGCTGATTTGAGCCAGGGAGAAATATTTCACGGAGAATTCACGCACCGCTGCTCCTGCCAGGTTTTTTTTTTTTAATGTTGGAGCCACAAGTTTTGACAACTAATGAGTGCTGAAAATTGCTGTTTCTCGTTAAATCATGGACTCCAGGGATTTTCAAATGCAAGGCAAAAAACATAAGCACCCTGGAGTTCAAATGTTTCGCAATAAGAGGAACTATAACTGTCTCATGAAAATATAATAGATTTATCATAGGCTCTTTATTATTACAATAAGAATTATGACTTAGATTCATCTTTTCACTGTCTCCTGTTTTCCAGCAGAACATCTGAAAGGATGAAAAGGAAGTTCTAATTTTTTGGTGTCATGGAAAACCAAAAGAGCCCTGTCAAGTAAACACAGCCTGTAAAAACAAATGCAAACTTTTTATTTCACAAAAACATCAGTGGAAGGTGATTTATGTGTGGCGCGCACAGAGGACCGCTTCTGACAGGCAACGCAAGACAGCACGTTCCTTCTCTTTTGTGCTTTTACTTTCATATGAATTCTTGAAGTCAGGCATTTCTACCAGATTGTGCAAATTACGGCTGGATTTGCCACGTTTAAAAGGATGCACATACCATTACTGCAGAGCTGCTAGAAGACTGAGAGGCATTTAATCAGCTGGACCTTCATCTGTTTGGTTTCATAATAGGATTTTACTTTTGAAGCCAACCTCTGCTTTGGCACTGACATCTCTTTCTCATTTATCCCCTCGCCGTCTTCCGAAATAAAGATAACAGATTGGCTCCCATGTCCTGTCTCTCTTTCTCTCTGTGTGTACTGCTACACTCTGTGTATGTTTCAGCCCTGCAATATCATGATTCATCCGCAGCAAAAGAGTGCACTTAGCTGAACTCCATTCATTCTTTCTGTGACAGGGGAGCACTTTAACACGTGCGAAATACTCAATTAAATGCTCCTGTTTGTACGCATTTTCTCTTGCGCTCTTTGTGTGAGCTCACAAATCTGCATGCTCAAGTCCGCAGCTTATTTATTTGAAGCTCAATGATATCGCAATAATTCTGTCGTGACTTTATCAAAACGTGGTATGCATCCTCTCACACCTTTACCTACCTCACTGCGAGCTTTTGCCTGTGTGATGTGACTGAAGTCATGGGCCAGAGCTTTGCAATTACTGAACCCAGCAGGCAAGTCACAGAAGAAAGGCAAAGAGAGTGCAGCCAACATTTATTTTTTTTATTTCCCCTCCTGTTTACAGCAACTGCACCCATACACCAAGTAAGAAACTACAGTGACCAAAGTGAATTTGGATGAAGCCAGAGGTCAAACATCAGATGGTATTTCAAACTGAGGTAACCAATGGAACTGAACAGTATAACCATGGCTGCAGTATTGCTGTTAAAGAGGCAATTTTCTGGTTCAGTTTCGATGAATTTGAAGCTGGGTGAGTCAGCACATATGAATGAGACTTCTGATAGTTGTACTGACAATGACAACAATGGGCTGTCCTCCTTTTCCCGACCTCGCTCCCTTGGACTCATCTCCTGCTGTTGTCAGGCGAGGCACATGCGGTACATGTGTCATGGAAGAGTAGCTTCACAGGGAGTCCTTGAGGGAGAGGGAGGGACTGATTTTGTTCACTTGGATGCTTTTGAAAATCCCACATCAGACTGCTGGTTTCTCCTTCGCCGTCTTCTTTGAATTAGGAGATCAGAATGAATCTAATAGTTTTTCCAAGGTATTATTATTTTTTCATAACAATATTGTTTGCTTTTTTCTTTTTGCAAATAAAGCCAACTGATTTGTTGCAGTTTTCTTACCAAACAAAGTGAAGGTGTTGAAAACAAAATAACAGCCCCAAAACAAGAAACTCTTGAGATATTAACTCACCATGCACAACCAAAAAAAAAGGGAAAAAGGGTTTAAAGGGCAGCACGCCTCTAATGCAGACTCAGAGCAAAGTGGCAGGGTGACTAATGACCTACAGTGCTCTCAATTATTATCGCTCACACACACTGTGACATGCACCCCCTCCCTGTATGATTTCCTCTTGGTTCAGGCTTTGGTGCGCTATGACTCAGTCGCTCTCATGGGCAGTCAAACCAACATTTCAGTCTCAATCGCAATTTCCCAAGACCCGTATTCGCTTGATCTAAATGAGGACATCAGCACTCTAGGAAATAGGTTGTCCCACAGAGAAGCCACCCCGGTGCAGCGTGAATTAGCTTTCTGACCCGTCGCAATCAATGGGAAAGTGGGTCTCATTAATTTCTTGGGTCACATCCTTCATCACACCTCAATCTCCACATCTATCAGGGGCCTTTTTACCTTTTTGCTTTGACATTATTTTGGAGACCAGGTGTCTGTAAGGTTGTTCCCTGATTGTCTAATTTAATGACGGCGTCGTAAAATCGGCATCACCCCAAGGCTGAGCACAGGAGTCTCCCCAGGGGGGAGTATCCGGTTGGAGCAACACAAATTCACATCATGCCCTCAGTTAACTACATTACCTAAATTATTCTATATTGCTTATTTGGCACGTTCATGTCAGCTAGTGGTCTGGGCATTCAATTATCATCGCTTATTGCGAGACTCAAGCACATAAGCTGTTTCCAATATCTGCAGAAGTTAAAAAATCCAATATGTGTGGCTTTTTTTCCTGTGCTGTTCACATTTTTAATCACTGCATGATTGTATTACAGCAAAACTGCCTCCTCACAAAGCGCCCTTATTCATCTTTTTCTTCCATAATTGCATCTGGTGTGAACACCAAAGGGGAAAAAAAGAGATAATATTCGCAAAACACTGAGTAATTTCAAACTGATCCACACTTCTTTATGCTGAAAATATCACAGTAAATGATTCAAAATCAAGTCCTAATTACAAATATTTGACAAATGAAGTCAAATTGGCTGGCGCTGGGGTGGCAGCTTTATATTGGTGCTGCCAGACGAGGCCTCTAAGCTCCAGCCTCCAGTCTGGTCGCCTCGCAGACAGCCTGCCTGCACAATCAGCTTGCAGCCCCAGGAGAGCCTTCCATCCTGCTGCGTCTGCTCTTCTCCCACCTCACACACATCCATCCTGCCTGGTCGGCCTGTCAAACCCTGCATCTTTCCCCTCCTTCCGCCGTTCTTCCCTCGGTCACCCCCCCCCCGCCCTCGACCCCCCCCCCCTTTCTCTGCCCCTACTCTTCCTCCGCTCCACTGGGCTTGTGAAGGTGAGCCAGTCCCCAGCGGCACTACTGTACAGATTGCAACGCTTCCTTTTCAAATGGAGGCTGCTCTCTTGTGGATTTCCCATGTAAAGAGTGGATGATGTTCTTCATCCTCTTTTCGCGCCCTCTGTTTGGGCATTCTTTCATCCCGCACCGATCGCTTGACTCCCTCATTAATTCATACTACTTTGGTCTCAGGTCAGCTGTCCTTGACATGACTGTGGGAGGTTCAGGCTGCCGGGTACGTCGCCTCAGAGAAACCCTGAAAAAAGGAAGCAGCCCCTGAGGTTTTCATCCCGTTTGGTGACAGCTGCCAGTTGTCCTCAAAAGCTCTTTTTACAGGCAGGACGTGTGAGGGAACAATGACAGCCGTACGCGCCATGCTTGGAAATAGCTCTAAAGTGACTTTGTGTTTCTGATGGATGTCTCTGATCATTACTGATAGATGGTGTCCATCTGCAGCTGTTTCATGAATGTCTTTGGGCTGCTGCGCGTCTGACACTCTTACCGATTGGATGAGAGCTCGACTGCCCGCAGCCTGATTCCGGGTTGTTAATCAATTGTTTGCTGCTGTTGTTAAACAGAAATGTTTTTTTCTCACGTTATGACCACAAAAGGAAGACCGCTGTGTTAAACGCTAGACGCAAGTGTCGTTTAAACTCCTTATGAAGACACATGTAATTAATTTTGCAGATGGATCGACTCGCCCGCTCTTTCATTAGGTACACAGAGGAGAGCTGTATTAAAGGTGTTTCTAATATCTTGTTCCTCTCCTGTTGGCTAATAAGTCGCCAGAAATATTCGTAGGACCTGTCATCATCGTCCAATCCTATTAGTCACCACAGCAAACTGCAACCTCAGTAATTTAAACAAAACCTCTTTGATTCGAGACTTTTCATCATTACCACTGTGAAGGCAGATATCAGGCGGAGCAGTGATCACTGTATACTCTCTATACAAATGGACCTAATGGAGTGGCCAGTCAGTGTAAATACGTCTCCTGCCTTCAAATGTCTTCCTCAAGGACAGAACCCGCTGAATCGTTGGCCGACTGCAGGATTTGAATCGGTCGCACACTGTTACCCAGTGTGAGACCATGTGCAGTCAATTACTGAGCCCACAGGATTTAAACACCAATAAAAGACGGACAGGCACCTGCCACCCTCATGTGGGGAGAATGCACGGCATGCTACGCTCATGTTGATAAACGGCAGACTATATATTTTTGTAGTTTTTTAGTAGTGATTTACCTTTTCACAAGCGAGTAGAAGGAACATTTTTTCATTTATTTCTAATCATTGGCAGGTGATCCCATATCCCGATGTCCAAGCGGATGCGTCTGTTAGAGGCTCTTTCATGATGAACCCTCTCAGCACATTTGCTTGTGTGCACATGAATGCCTTGGTGAGCACAGAGTGTTATCTGGCCATCCTGTTGCGGCAGGTGAACTCATTGCCTTTCCCTTTGTGTTTGTGCAGGTTTTTGGAGATTATTATCACTTCAGGCACCATGCTGTGGAGAAGAGGGCTTTGTCCGGCCACAGGGGAATGCACCTCAGACTGCAAAAAGAACCACAGGTAAACTATTGTCAGCTCTCACACAGCTCATTGTGGAAGTCCGCGCTGGCAACAAAGGCCATAAGACAGATCGGATTACACACAGACAGTGTGTACATCACAAAGGAAAAGGGATGCCAGCATCAGTGACAACCTGTCAAACTCTGAATTCTTTGCAGTCCTCGCTCGTCCTTCCATCTGTCCCGCTGACCCAGTCCAAGGTACCTCATTGCTGTGAATATGCAAAACAAATGTTTCCAACCAGCACAGCAGCTGTGAGTGCCTCCGTGCTTGGCCCAGCTTTTTTGTAGTCTTAAAAAAAACTCATGATGTGCGCCTATCTTGACTCTGGAGGAAAATTGGCATTAATCAGTCAAACATTTAGAAACAGGAACATTTTAGACATCAAAAACTATCCCAAATTTAGGCATCTAGGTCTGAATTTAAACAGAGACTAATCACCAATATATAAACAGCTCATAAAAAGGATCAGAAATGTCACTTTTAGTGCACACCAGATGGAGTGTTTTCTGGGCACAACTGCCAAGAAAGAGGAAGAAGTTATCCAAAAATAAAAGTAAATTTTGACCATTTTTTTAATGCTCCTTTTATTGCTCAATCTGCTGTATTGAGCCTGGGCCGGATTTTTTTTTTCTTCATTGTCACCAAAAAATCTCCAATTTGGGAAAAAAGCTTTTTGTCATGGACATTCATCTTAAGAAAAAGCACATCATTTAATGAGGTTCTTGGGTTTCTTTCAGTGACGAAGTTCGTGCTCTTGATTGAGACACATTAATCAGTAAATGCTGGATAGCACTCTTTGCACTGATTAACATTATCAGCATTACACTTGAGCTTTAAGTACATCTAAATATGGATCTTCGGATCAAAGCACGTCAACCACAGGGAAAACACTGCAGTAGAACACGCCAGATAGGAGCTTAAAGAAACACTCTTGTGTGCACAAAAATGGTAATTAGATGAAAAATTGATAGATTATTACACCCCTGCCTTATGAATGCAGCAGGAAATCCACTAATAATACAAGCCTATATGGAAAATGTAATTTTACAGTCGATGCCAAGCGCGCATTGTTCGGGATTATTATCTAATAAGGAATCCGCTGAAGGGATGTCGAAGGCAAACACGCAATACATTTTTCAAATGCAGTTCATACTTTTTTCAATATGTGTGCAGAGGCTAGGACCGTGATAAATACAAAGGTTAATATGGTACATTCATAAGTCCAGGGATGTGTAACCTTTCACACACTGTGCTCGTGGCCTTTACTGTTCTTATAAAGACAAGATGCTGAGAAAGGAAATGACACTCAGACCTGTGTGGGCAAAATGTCAGAGGGGTCTCTGTAACAAAAGCAGAGGAACTTCTCAAATGTCACTCAATATCTTTCTTGTGGATCAAACTAAAAGAAACCAATCGTTGGACTGGCAGCGTGAGGAACCATACAACACTTGTTGGGGAAAAAAAGACAGTGGTTTTGTACGTCATTGATCATTTGATCACATTAATTCTTAACAAACACACTTTCCCTTTTTTAGACGAACTCTCTCAAACTTTTGTCACTGTTTAATTTGCCACTTAAATTGGGCTAATATTTCATTTTAACTGCTTCCAAGTCGTTCACGTCATCCAGCTGTAATGTGAATATTCATCAGCTATATTTAGTTGACAGTGAATATGATTATCGCTTGAGTGGTATTAAGTTATACAAACTGTGTGTTCTTATGCATGGACTCTGTTGCAGATCCGCTCATGCTTCACGCTTAATATATGCAGAAAGCCAAGAAATTTCAAAGACGATCGTACCTATTTGTGCTGCTGTAGGAATCTGAATTCTCAGTGGAAAAATTCAGTTTGAAGTAGACACCATTCAGCTCGGTACAGTACCACTATAGGTATAAATAAAGATACGCTTACCTGCATCTGCCAAACAAAAAGCAGATATTTGATTTTAAAATGAGATCGATCAATTATTTTGTTATTTAATTCCCCCAAAAAACCTCTTCTCTTAAGTCAGAGCCAGACCGACTGGCAGGCTAAACAAGTCAAATACCTGTCAGCCTTGAAAACACCATATCACAGTGCGAACACACATCTGCCTTCGCCTTTTTTCTATTTTCGGAGTTCCTGGCACCAAAGTGAGCAAGGTGCTTCCGCCATGTTTACAGTGGAAACAAGGGAGGCAGCAGAGGTAATTGCTGCTTTTAAAGCGTCTTAAGAGGCACCTGACTGGCGCTAAAAAGAGGGCAGTTACAGAGCGAGAACAGGCTCAAGCCATCTGCGGCAAGGTAGATCTGCCAAGTGGAGCCCATGGACTCCTGTGGAGCTTTTCCTAAGCCCAAGACAAGCAGGCTGAGAAAAGGACTGATGTGGTCTGACAAGCACTGAGGCCTCAAGACATCATTAGTGGGATATAGTGACATTCACCGAGACCAGTGGTGTCAGGGGTCGGGCTAAATGGACACTAACAAGTCTCTGAGAGCATATGGCTACAGAGGTATATGTCTGGGTACGGCGAGGGTATCATGGCTCAAAGGTGATTATAAGATTTGTTTTGAGATCCCAAAAAATCTACAGTGAATAAGATTTAGAACGATAGTTAGAGAGGCGAGACTTTATGTTCATGGTTACTTAAGAGGATTTAATGACGTGGGATGCCAGATTTTAGAGTAGAACGCTACAGCGAGACAAAATAGAGAAGCAAACAGCACAAATGAGAGGCACTTAACTAAAAGCTGATGGGCTGCTGATGATTGGCAGGCAAGAACCGGAGCCAATCAGAGGGATGGACACCTTGAGGTCTGAAGGCCATTTGGTACTGCCGATAGCGAACCGAAGCATCCCGCAGTCACAACTGGCACCTTGACGGCAGAGCCTCGGCTGTGAAACCTTATCCTACACGAAGGCGTTTTTCACAAGAGAGATTCCATCTCACAGGTTCATCACTGCCAGGAGGTCATTAGTTTAGGTTAACACAGCACTTGAACCCTTTTCTTTCCATGGCATCAGGCTCCTGGACGAAGAACAACAGCGTGTCCCTCGGTTACCTATCCACCCACTCAACCAGAAACGGAGCAAACCTCTCACAAAACATGTTCGCTGCCAGAAACACCACAGCGAAGCGAAGACAGTCGAGTTTCAGAGTGTTTGTTTTTGTAGGCTTTGCTTTTTGGTTTATTTGTGTTTGACCACCTGATCTTTGAGGGGGAAAAGGGGGGATGGAAAAGGTTCCGCTTCTCTTGGTTCAAAGAAAACAGATCTGAAAAAGCAATAAAAACATAATGCTTGGATTTGGATTAGTCAGTGCTGAGCTTTGAGCTTGTTACAGTGCCTCCTGTCTGTAATCCAGCAGCTGTATCTCACATTACCTCCATTGTCTCCTTCCCTGTGCTCCGTGGTGCTAACATGCCACTTATCACCGTTCCCTTTGAATAATCACACAGTGGCGAGATGACATTGGCAGCTGCATAAGCTTTTACCATTATGCTTGCGAGGGTTATTTGTCATCACTGCGCCACACCCCACATTTGCTCCATGGGAGGAAGAATTGATTTGTTTTTGGGTGGCTGCTCTTGGTTTTGTGTAAACCGCAGTGGGAGACAGCTTTCTGCAGACCATAGTCGGGGGGACTTCCACCCCATATCCCTCAACCGCTCTCCATTCCAAGCAGTTGGTCTGTGGCCGTCAGAGTGCATGGTGCTGCTCAAGGCCATGCTGAAAATAGTCAGCAATAATCTAAATTTATCGCCAGACAGTCCCATTGAGAAACTAAAGCCAATAATACATCAGTTTGTCTCTCAATACTTGCCAAACTTTTCAGTGGCGCCCCTGGTTCCTGCTGACGGTAATGCTTAACTCAAAGTCACAGGAAGAAATCATTTGTTTGGGAATATGACAGACAATTTTCAGTGGAGCGTAAATCTTCAGGCTCAAACTGTGTTATGAGAAAATGGAAATTACACCGTAATTCACAAGAGGTGGATGAAGAATAAAAAGCTCTTCTGTTTCTTTTCGTTTCAAGATTACCCCTCAGTATTATTGCGACCTCTTGGTGTCGTGCTCCCTCCTTGGTTGGGAATCAGTGATTTACAGTGACAGCACAGGGTGTGTGGGACCACCTCAACATAAAGTACTCCTGTATTATTTACCAGAAATGATGATAATTAGATTGCAATTCATCATATGGCGGGCTGTTCCTCATCGACTTCCTCCGAGGTCCACGAGCACGTCATCTCTGCAATGCTGTCAGAATTAAAGCTACTGAAGGCGACAGTTTTGGTCTTCTGAGGAACAATTTACTCTTATGAGTCCTCCTTGGGCTAATTACGAGACCTTGAGGGGAGTATCTGTATATTTTAAGACCAAAATAATATTTGTCTGTTTCCCAGTAGTACAATCCACATTAAAAAAAAAAAACTGATGTGAGGAATCAAAATTATGGACATTTTTTGTTGAAATTATTGCGATTTTCCACCGTAACTGTTACATCTGACATATTTTGAAGGTCATTTTTACACTGTAGGCCAGAGGGAACCAACGTGATGCCCAGTGGCACATGGTAGCCTGCAGGGACTTTGTGAGTAGCCTGGAGGGTATGGTCTAAAAATAGTGGTCAGTACAAACGGTACAGTTTGGAAAAATGTTGAGTTATTTGATTCCTAAAAGGTGAAACCAAAGTAACCATGTCATTCGTACTGAAATTTCAGCAGTTCTCATGTTGTGTTAACTGATTTTTTGAACAGAATTAAGTTGTGGTGCATGCTTAATTTTTTTTAACCAACTTCCATGGCAAATCATTAATTACAAAAACTATGTAAGTTTTTTCACATATATGAATATATATTATCGTTAAGGGTGAACCATGCACCTCTAATTATTCATAAGGTTGGTAACGAGTAGCCCTTTGTTATATTCTGTATAATAAAAAAAAAATTTTCTCTTTAAAAAAAAGATGCTGACGCCCTTTTAATATGGAATATTGTTGAGTAGCTTTAAGTTAACAATACATCAGTGGAGTCCAGAATAATATAAAAACAGATAAACAGTTGAAAAAAAAATCGATAAGACACCTGTTGATCTTCATTAAAGAATAGGTCACTGCATGAAGGCATAAAGAATTACTTTCATCATGTGTAACTGCAGTACCACTGTGGGTCTAGCTCAATTGACAAGGTGTTTTACAATCAATCAAACTTTATTTCTGTAGCACCCACAATCCTTGTTAGTGTAATTCAGAATGACAAGGCAATAATTTGTCGAACTTAACAAAGAAAGGAAAACATCAATTACAAGGCAAGATTGCACAAAGCACTTTATTGTGTGCAGGTAGTAGAAGGACAGTGTTAGGCGAGGACAACTTGAATAAATAAAGGACGAAAATTGTGAGCTGTGCTAACCTTACGGCGACTTGGACCATTTCCCACCAACATTCTGCTGCTGTAATCTCCTCATATTCCATTTTCAGCCCTGATTGCAGCTATTTTGTTTCCGCCTTCTCTGTCATTACCAAGTCTGATTGGAACCAGACCAGTAGCTATGTGCCTCTTACCTTACACGTCTAATTTATATGTATGTATATATTCACTATTAATAGATGGTTAATTAAACCAGCTGCAGTGCACAGTTTTCAGACAGGATGACAATAATGGGAAGCTGTTGACTTGACACAAACACACAAATGTGTGTGAGTTGAACCGTGCAAACTTTTCCCATTTTTATGGGATTCGCTCCTAAGCTGCACGTAACACTTCTTGTCAAACTTCAAATTAAAAAGTTCCCTGTGGAGATGCCTGGTAAACAAACTTGTTTATGTTTGCACTTTCTAATGGAAACACATTGTGGGTATCCTCAAGCTCTGTCAGGCATGATGAATGCGAGTGTCCTTTATTATTAATAGTAATAGTCCACTGTGAGTAGGATCGATATCGATGTGCGACGCTTTCGTTCCCAGAATTATCATGTATCATTTTTTTTTCAAAGTAGGATCAGTTAATTATTGTTTTTGGTATTTTCCTTTTATTTGGTGAGAAAATAAAGGAATGTTGAATGTAACTGACTTTATATATCTCCCCCCCCACACACATATTGTCAGTCTTTAAAGCGTTGCTATCACAGAGGTTCGGATCAAAGCGCAGCAGGGCTTTGTTCCAGTCCCTCTACATTACAAGCAAGAGCAGCATGGCTTCTTCCCAGTCATCAGACAGGAAAGCCCTCAGGACACTGTGCGAGAAATGGAACAAATAGTTTATTGCCAAGCAGATTACAGTCCTGGCCCATGTGGAGAATCCTCCTGTTTCATGATTGCTTCTTCTGTGCAGTTGTGTTTGTTTAGTCTTTGTCCTTGTCACAGACCTCAGGGTGCTGCTCAGTCCTTTGTGTTGGAGTTACTGGTGATCGCTTGGAGGAAGATTCGCTTTATGCCTTGTTTTCCACATCGTGTGATCTTGTGCATTTTTTTGAAATCCTGAAAAGATTCAACAGAGTACATTAATTTTACTGGATGTCCCTTTTCTAAAGATGGCGTTCGTGATGTTCTGCAAGTTAAATGTGTTAATATTTCTTTCATTGGCTTTGATTAATTACATAAATGAAACCGTTGTGATACAGTAGATGACAGTATCAAGATTATCATCTGATTAATGTAACGGTTGTTATATTGTCCTGTTAATAATGCGTTGGGCAGTGGGCAGCAGTACAGTGAAGTCAGTCATGTGCGGTTGGAGATGTAATGAAATAAGATAAATGTTAATTAGTCGAGGGTCATTTGAATAAGGTTAATGGCTCCATTCTCTGAGGCAAAATGTTCAGCTGGGTTCGGAGAGTCACGGAAAGCATTCTCATTCGAGCCGTGCACTTTGCAGAAGCGTGAAATCACGAAATCAACCAAGTAGAGCAAGCTTGCCACGAGAAATAACACTGAGTGAAGCAAAAGAAACAGCCAAGAAGATAAAACTATTGAAGAAACATAGAAAGCCTGAACAAGAAGGTGTGCTACAAGAACCCGCCGGATATTGTAAAAGAAACTCACAAGTTTGGAAAAACACTCCCCTTCAGTGTTATTTATATGAAAATGGAGCCAGTTTAGGCTTTGCCACCACCGACATAAAATTCAGCAATGGATGCATTTACCGCTGACAATAATATTGAAAAACAGTGTTTCCCTAAACTGCAGTAGAAGGCAAGCCTGAGACTCACATCTTCTGTATGCAGGTTCCCTTTGCAACATTATTGCATCAGTCCAGCACAGAATATCCATTCGAATGGGTTTCTCATTAATTTACAAACAAATAACTGAACTTTCCCCAGTTTAATTAGAACAAACTGCAGCACGAAGCACATCCGTCAGACTCCGTGGTTTCCTCATAGGTTCCCCCTTTGTTTTTGGATCACCAGTTTCAATAAATTCAGACACAAATAAAGACGCATCAAATCACATTTGTCTCTATTTGCCTGACAGCTCCGTCTATATATTCAACTGTTTCTCTTCTTTCTTCAGCTGTTTGAATTCGCCTTAAGCAACTCAACCATCGAAACCAGATGTTGTCCCTGTTAATGAGAAATTGACATCTTCTTGTTTCTGGAAGTGCCACCATTTGGAACTCATTTTTCAAAGAAGCATTACCCGTTTCATTTCGGAAAAGTTGCCAGCCCTTATCAGACTTCGCTTTACCACTGAGGAATAAAGTGCTAAGATGCTATCGGTACAAACAGCAGAATGTATCAAATTCTCCAGGTGTCTTTCGGCGTCCTTTTTACTGTCAGTCATGGCCACGAAGGAAAATGCTTGTCAAATAGTATAAACACAAACATGATCACTGTGGGCAAACATTAAATGAATCCTTTTTCTGTGACTTTTGGGGGAGAAGATGTGTACTTTTTTTTTTTCTTTCTAAACAGTTTCGGAAGTAAAAATGACATTTGCGCTATGTGTGATAATAGCAGTGGTTGTCACCTTTACCTTACCAAGCCGCTGCAAATTATACAAACCCACATGACTTCAAAAAGCCTTGGCTCAGGCTCGGTGTACAGTAGCCGCTTTGACTCTGCATCAGAGCAATGAAATAAATTAGATTCTCCTTACATCTCTGCTTCTCTTCCTCGTTATTACTTTTTGAACACAGCTGGGACCACGCTTTCAAACGTCCTCTTCTGTGGGACATTCTGAAAATAGAACATTAATAATGACATGAAATCACGTGAGAACAAGTGTTTAAGCTGTGAATTTTCTGTGTGCGTGCGTGCGTGCGTGCGTGCGTGCGTGCGTGCGTGCGTGCGTGTGTGTGCATCTGCGTGTGTCTGTCTTTTGCCACCCCAGGTCCTGTGGGCAGAGCAGCAAGTGGTGAAAAGAAGAAAGAAGAGGGACGTTTATAAAGACCCCACAGACCCTGATTTTCCCAAGCAGTGGTACCTGGTGTGTAATGCTCACTTGTCTTTATATAAAACGGCATACATGATGGAATTTGCAATAGCACACCAGGGGATGTGTAAAAGCAGCGTCGGTGTCGCTTCGTGATAAAGAAATTCGAGGAGGGCCACAGTCAGGAGCCTGTGTAATGATTTTTCATTTCTATTTAATTCATTCAGAATGCCACATTAAATTTTGTGGCTCCAGAAATGAGCCCTCTCTGCATTCGATAACATCCAGCTCTGGAGCAGTCGCTCGGCGTACCTGACTGAAAAATGCATTCATTATCGTTGAGATAGAAGATATTATTTCGGTTATGGTCAGTCAAACAATCATAAATTGAATTGCTGTGTGTTGGGCCAAGCCTGAGCTCTGTCATCTTCACCTCCAACACAAGGCTCTCTGAGTTTAATTTATTATTCAATGCATCCAAGGATGTTGGGTTGAATGTTAAATTACACGTCAGGATGGATCCACCACTGAACTGTATCACCTGTGAAACATTGATAGCAAATGGTCTTGGCACAGTGTCTCTTTCATTATTCACAGCTTTTCTCTGAAATGCTTCAATTTGCCCTAATCTCCCCTTCCCTTTCTTTTTTATGTGCACCAAACCACGGTCACAGCAGCGGATTAATGACAACATTGACGATCTCAGACGTAAATCACGAGTGAAGAAAAAAAACTGTGAAACAACCTTTGTCATTCAGCGTTAGACTTTTTGCCTTCCCAGGTCTTAAACCTCATTGCTCCTGTGAATTAGGCCACACAGCAGCTTCCTTCAGCAGATGATATTGAATTTGAAAACAAAGCTGATTTTGCTAAATGCAAATGCTACAAAGTGCAAGGTATTGTTTAGGTATCAATACCCGATTCAGTTCATTCTTCTACTGGTTTATTTGGCTCCATTGTGAATGTGGTATATTCAGAGCATGTTCCGAATGACCTCTGAGCCAAGTTTATGGAGCATGCCTATTCAGAAATAAGTGATATATGAAGGAATTTATGCGCCTTCCCAATTGTATTGCCTTTCTCACAGAAGTGCCCATGGAAAACTTCCTTGGGCGAGTAAATCAGCAGGAAACAGAACAAGTGGCAGAGTGGCTTGCCTGCGTTGTCTTTCTATTCCTCCACCTGCCTGTGTTTATCTATAACATCCCCGTCACCTCTGGCGTTCACCTCTCTTCATACTGCTCGCCCTATAAATTTTTCTCTTATTCATCCCAAACACGCTTTGGCCTATTTGTCTCCCTTTCCCTCCTCCTGGATGTTTGCAGGCTGTTATTTCTTGTGCGAGAGGCACTTCTGATTCCAACAAGATTTCTGACTTGCAACAGGTTGTCTGTCTTTTTATTGACAGCATAACTGCAGTCAGATGCTCATACTGGGCAGCCCAAGCTGAGCAGTTAGACACGTCGGGTGATGCATTGAAATTGGATTTTAAGTGTTCGTGAGGCACCTTGGTTCTTCCTTTTCTTGCTTGGTTATCTAGTTTTTTTGTTTTGTGGGCCTTGCTGTGCTTTTTAACACAGTGCTACAAGACGTCTTCTCAGACTGCAATCCCTTCGTTGTTGTGCAACGGAGAAGTGTCGCTCACAGCTGACTGACAGCTAAACCTAAAGGCCTCGTGTCTTGCAGTTCAACCCAACACATCAGGACCTGAATACTAAAGTTGCCTGGGCCCAGGGCTACACAGGAAGAGGTGTAGTCGTGACCATACTGGACGACGGCATCGAGAAGGACCATCCTGACCTCGTCAACAATTACGTAAGTACAAAACATCCGCAAAGTGGCGTTGAACAGGAGTGTGACTGCTTGGATTCATCCCCATCCATTCTATGCCGGATGCCCTTTGAAAAATGGCAAACAGAAATGTCCTCACTGCTGTCGAAAATAGAAAAAGGCAGCTTTAGTCTGTGCAATTCTGCTGGTGAAATTGCTCTTGCAGGCCTTGAGAAAGACTCTGTATTGGACATTTTATTATTTGATTCATTCTGTACTTGAGAGTAAACAGGTTCGTCTGACCAGTATTTGTTCTTTCCCATTTTGGATCTTTTTTGTTGGCTGTGTTTTGACATTTTGGTGCTATAACCTTTGGTGTAACTGTTACGGCCAACGAAAAAATACTGATTATTCTCCTATAGAAAAGTATGTGACAAAAATGCTTTATCCTCTTCCTTTTTTTCAACTGTGTCATAGCTAACCTGAAAACCAAGGTGTTCAAAAAAAAGAAAAAAACCTGTTCATTTCAGAACTTTTATAGCGACTGAACTGAAAGCAAATAGAATGCAGCGAGGTCATCTTCGTTTTAAATAACGCTCAGAGTAAATTGGTGTTGCAAAATTTTGCATGTGTTTCTTCAGGACCCTGAGGCGAGCTATGATGTCAATGATGGAGACAACGACCCCCAACCGAGATACACGCAGCGCAATGAGAACAGGTAATTTGGTCAAAGTCACTCTGCATGAGATCATTCGAATGGCAAAGAAACCTCGATCCTTAGAAAAAAAGAAAAACAAACTCGAGAAAAGCGTTCCGTGTTCACTCTGCAGTTGTTCAACCTGGTTGTTTGTTCTAGTCTGCCACTCGCTTCAGTTTAATGCGGGTTGACAGGGAACAACATTGGTGAGAGCGCAAGTTTGTACTGCTTTTGGTCGAATGCTTTTGGGGAAGAATTTACATTTGGAAGCCAATTATATAAGTTTGAAAGCACTGGTGCAGTCATTCTGCAAAGTCCTGAAAGACTCTTCCCTTTTTTCCTGCTTCAGTACACAATCCAAGCTGCTGCAGCAGCATTTCAAGGTCCAGCCTGTGCAGCCCCACAGCTACCCTGGCACTTATTTGTTGCTAATACAATACTTGTTTACTTGCCCCCAGCGATTCATGCTCTTCCCTTGCAGTCTTTGGTGATCACATTAGAACATGTTTGCCCCATTTAATGACGGAACACTAAAGCTGCAGCTCGGGTGAATCCAAACCATTCATCCCCTCCCCGATCCCCGTTTCCTCCAAAGGCTGTGGTCTTCTTCTTCTCTCCAATCCCCCCGGAGCAGATGAGAAGCTGCATCCCGCCTCCGAAATACACAGCAGGATTTGTCTCAAATCTCTCTCTTTTCTAGGACGTTTGCCACTAAGTCTTTTTGTTGTTGTTGTTTGTTTGTCTTTATTTCGGTTTCAAAGCGCAGCATCAACGAGAAGTTGGTCAAAGGGGAAAAAAAGAGTGAAATAAGCTGACCAAGTTTTTTAGGAGACCGTCGAAGCTATTGTATGAAAATACATTCATTACTGAAGAGATGTCGGGATTTCAACTTTTACTCGGCTCATTTGGAAACCGCTTCCGTTGCACAGGTGCTGCTGTTTGTTTTTCTGTCCTCAATCAAAGCATGATCTATTCATCCACAGTATTCATTAATCTTTAAAAGTATAGCATCGGGAGTTTTGGAAGCCGAGGCCTTGTTTCTTGTCCTTGCCAAGAGCTGGAGCAGCCATGCAGAGCGACCCCAGCCCCCTTCTGTCAGCGTAAAAGTAGATCCCGCTCTGTCCTGCTGATGGAACAAAGCACTACTGGAGGGGATTACTCCCCGACTCTGGTTCACTTCAGCTCCCCAACTACATCATGCTATTACTTCAGAAGGCACACATAATAAAAACACAGTGAAGAGGATTGTGCTCGCACATTTTCTATTATCCCTGTCAGTGGAATTGCCAGAGCAATTATCTTCGACTGGATCAATTTATAGGCTTGAAATGAAAAGCGAGGGTGTGTCTCCGTGGCTTCGGCGGGGAGCTGCACTGTTTAGACTGACCTGTGGACAAATAATATCCAATGAGTTATGTAAATCACCACACAGTAACGCGGCCTGACAGTGAGTAATGCTTGCAACCCCCTCAAAATGGGATTATATGAATTTATTCATAGGACAACAAAAAAAAAAGTCGAGGAGCCTCCGACGCAGGCATTTTCCACCGATGTGAAGGCCAGTTCATTTGTACTGATGACACGCAAGGATGAATTTTTTGGATTCTCATCTTGGGCTTTTCCCACAGAGGTGCTCTGTTTTGAGTTGGCAGTTATGTGAAGGGTGTTTCAGGCTTTGTTGATGGCAGCGGAGAAATCTGGCCCAGCAGGTCATCCATTTGTGGCTGATTATGAAAAAGTTTCTTTTCCTTCATGCTTCCCACCAGGTCTCTCTGCGATCATTTTGGTCTGATAGAACAACAATAGTCTGGGATTAGCAACAGGGAATATTCAGTTTGGACAAAATTCCACACATTTCCGTTCAATACTCAGAAATTCAGTCTATATCCATGTGAATTGTGCTTGTTTTTGAATAGTTAGAAAAATAAAATGCCCAGATTTCTATCGCAACATCATGTGTTTGCAAAACAAATAATAGAGTTTAAAATAACACGTATGGACAAATCTTACATGGTCTTTTTTCAGATTACACCCTGGTTATGTGGGAACATGACATGTTTATTCACTGATTTAAACAGTATGATGCGAGGTGTACTTCATACTCTGTATGAAACATCATACTCTTGCATACCTGTTAACTCCATTAACAAGGTCTCTATAGGTTTGTTGCATAAAAAGGGAAAAAGGTTCTGAGTCAGTCAGGTCATAGCACTCTGATTAGTTCAGCTGTATTTATATTAATATCTTTTGCACTTTACCTTCACATCACTGACAGGGTGCAAAAGAGAGATGCTTAAATAGCCTTCTGATGCATTCTGTCTATTTCTGCGGCGATGGCAAACTCACATCACATTCATCATGTGTACTACACACGACATAACAGATCTTCTGTGGGCTTATTTTCGTTTGCTCAAGGACAGGATTCCTTTTCTTCTCGGATTGCCGATGAAAGCAAATGTTGATTTAAAAACAAATGTAAGCAAAGAGCAAATGGGGCTTTTGTTTCTCGAGGCACTTACACCGGCTGTAGCCAGGCAGCTCAGCTCACCTGGATGCTGCCTCGTCTCCTTTCGCTCCTGTTCCCTCACATCATGCACTGTCTGTACTCCTCACTTTTCCATAGAGAGCTAATAACTCCTGTGAGGTGGGTCTCACAAAGACTCTTTCATTGAGATCCACATGCTTGTTGGAAAGACGATGTGACGACGGGCTTTATTAAAAAATGATTGGCATTCCACGCAGCCTTTTGTCCTCTCTGCAAATCAATCCATCACTGCGTGCATACTAATGCTGGTTAAACTCAAGACTCCAGCAAGATGTGGTGTGGCAAATCTGGATGATGGCCTCGCGAAAGACCAAGAAAAGTGTTTGCACGCTTCTCTTGCCCCAGAAAATTGCTTTGTCCTTGGTGGCACTTGGCAATTTGTTTCTGTGACCATGGAAGTGCTTCTTCAGCAAAAAAGACGCAGGCTAGGAAAATGGTGAATGCACCAGTTGTTGCAGAAGACATACATCTTCGGTTTAATTTCATTAAATTCTTAATTTCTTCTGACATTAGTCAAGGCTGGCTAGACTTATCCTGCATTAGATGACGATGAGGAGCCTTGGGGTTATTAGGAGGTAAAATAGCTCTTCGATAGGGGACTTTATTTCATGTAATCCAAGCTGACAGACATCGGGTAACAAGTCCAAAGTAATTGTCTTGTATAGAGTGTAATGATGGAGAACTGACATGTCAGAAATTGGAGTTTAAATGTTTATGTGCCTTGCAACACATAATGCCTGAAAGTATGTTTTTTCTCACTGGAACTCATTGTGTAATTGGTGGGAAAACAATAAATCTTGATCCAATTTTAATTCTGACGATAACACTGGAAAGAGAGAAAATGGCAACGGGGTTGGCTGTTGTTGGTGGGCGCTGTGTCCTCAGCTGAATAGTGCCAGGTGAATGGCTAAAGCCCTAAATTAACCTCGATTTCTCTGTGTGTGTGCAAACATAAATGAAAAGAAAAACCTGTGCTCTTCCCTGAAAACCCGTGCTCCTGCTGTACTTACGCTGCATGCATATTCAAGTCTGCACGGAGGTAATGAACCTGCGTTATCTCGGGGCTGATGCAGGACAGATCAGATTCTGCGGGCACAAATCAAAGCCGACAGCTTCCCCCTGCGTTGTCTGCTTTAGCACCTCTGTTGCGCTGTTTGACACAGCGGGTCGCACCTGCGCTGCCTTGACTTTGCTGCTGACACATTTCAAAACTCAACTTTATGCGGAGTCGTCAACAAGTCACATTCACACCCTCACAGCAGGTTTGGGTTTTTGTTTTGTTTTTTGTTTTTTTGACATAGGAGCTTTTTTCTCTCTGTGGTAGGAAAAGCACAGCGAGAGATATAATTGCATTGCGGGAGTTGTTGATTAGTTACATTAGAATCTAAATGTGACATTAGGTACAAGAATAACTTTGCTTTTAGCAAGTGTTGAGAAAGAGCCTTGAATGAGTCCTTTTATAAGACTTAATTTGGTATGCCGAGCCCAAAGCTTGGCAATTTATTAAAATACTGCGTATTATTTATTGAGAATTGAGAAATTACATATTAGAATAGGGGAAAAAATGACAACATAAGAGTAGAGACTGTGAAGACAGAAATTGTTTTTTGTTTATTCTGCGTCTTGCATGCAGCAGATAAATGCGCCCCACTGTTTATAGAGTTTATCAATTATTGTTTATAAAGCTGCCACCCTTTGTCTTGCCTGAATACTGTAATTCCGCCTCCCTTTGTCTTGTTTATTCTGCTGGGGACAGCTTGTTTATTTTCCAGACAGCCAGATAGACTTTTCAGAGGGGATGTTGGCAGGGACCTCACTCTTAAACCCGAATCCTCTGCTTTTTTTTTTGCTTTTTTTGGTCTGTTTGCTCTCTTGCGCTTATTTCTGCCAAAGAAATGGACTGTGTGATCGAAAGGTGCTGTTTTCGAAGCATTTCAGCAAAGTATGGCCTGTAGTGATCGAAGGTGACAGTCCTTATCCAAACCCCATTAGTGATCACCAGGAGTCAATCAATATCACCCAGCTTAGCTGACTAAATACTGATGAATGGGATGTTAAAGCAATTGTGTCTGCTGTGTGTGGAAGAAAAGTCCACTTCACACATCCTGCAAAGGTATTTATCTTTTTCTTTGTACCTTTAATTGGCCTATAGCAACTCCAGCTAATTAAAACTTTGATGTTTGGATAAGTTGATGCAACTTGTAGAGATTGATACAGACGTCGTGTTCTGTTTTTAATTTGTCATTTTTAGTTCCCTTATGTAACGGCAATGGTCACTTTCACCACAGTAGTTTCATTAAATGAATTTATTTCCCTGTCTTTCTCAATGTTCCATAAAGCAGTAATAATAAATTGTATTGTTGGACTCGCACAGCTGTTACCCCATTGTCTTCTTGTGGAAAAAGACATTTAAGTTGAGATATTTTGTATTTCCTTGAGGTCTGTGCAAGTTTCCCTCCCCATCAAAACATGCAAATCAGACAACTCAAGTCTCTTTAAGTCAGTTATTGTGTCTACCTGAACTTGCTTCGTGATAAATCAGCAACTTTTTCAGAGCGTGACTCCACTTTCTGCCTAATACATTGATGGATCAACAGTCATTGCTGTATGTCAGCTAAAAGAAAAAGACTGAATTTGTGTTTCTGACAAATTTAGGTTCGTAAGATTTTCAACAGGCTCGTGTGACCATCCTCTGTGTGACACGCATGAGGGGCCAACTGTGTTCGTCCATACAATAGAGATATCTTCACTTCGCACTCCAGTGTAACCATTTGAACAGACCAGCCTGAGGCCACAGCTGAACTGAGCTGAGTAGAGCAGAAAATAGCCTAATCCTTTTGGCAGCTTTAGTGAACGGACCCGTTTCAATCCCACTAAAACAGATATAAACCAACTGAGCAATGCCAAGAGACAGATCCTACAGTTTAGCCAAGCATGGTTTAGGCATTAGTCACACTTGATGATGCATATTTTAACACATATACGCTATAGAACGCAACACAAACAATGCATGAATGTGTACGTGGGTTTAACATGAATTCTCAACGCTTGAGCACACGTCTTTCTGTTGTAAGAATTGTATAAGAAAGTATGTCACCTCAGCTCAGAGAGGTAATGTGTCTTCCATGTGTACTTGCCAATAGTAATGCCTGCAGGAGTTTGAATCATTTGGGGCCACTGATTTAGCTTTGCGTCTGATTTCAAGCATGAAATCCAGTTTACACATTGTGAGGAATAACGCTCAGTCTGTTAAATTAAGAGCATAATATGCTTTGTGTCTCAGTAGATCTTTTTTTTTTCTCCAACTGAACATTACCCTAATAGTGTCGCTGGGGTTCAGGCTGAAAGCTGCATCATGAGACTGGAAGTGTGGTGTTTGAGACAGGAGGAGTGTAATGAATGGAGCTTTTAGGTTGCAACGTGGGAAATGTATGACTGACATCACTCTAGGATAACAGAGCCAAATGCAAGACTCAGAGGCAGGTTCACTTTTCAAACCGGTTTCATGAGCAAACTGATATCAAGGAGAAGAAACCACGAAGCAAATGCGAGTTTGGCAGGAAAACTCTGGAAGGCATAAAAGGGTAAAATAAAATCCACCTTCACAATGTTTTCATGGCCTTGCAACACTTCTGTATAAAACGAACATTGCAGGAAAGGCTCAACTTGCAAGCAGGAGCGCATCATGCACGTACAGGAGGAAACGAGGAGGCAACAAAGTGACTTAAATTCGTGAGCTTGATCCGAAATACTTGAACGGTACGGCAGATTTGCAGGAACCGGGGAAGCGGAAAATAAGCTCCCACGGGATTTTGACCATCTTTAAAACAAGGGATGAATCGATGAGCCAAGAAGCAAGCTTGTCGGACTCAACCTGGATAGACAGATCCTGGGCTAACGGCCATCCTCTCCGCTCTGCTCGGCGGAGGAGATGGCTGCCCCCCCCCCCCCACACACACACACACACACTGCTCTCCGTTTAGTCAAAATCCAGAAAAACCAGGTTGGAGGACATCTTCTGATGACTGCTACTGGACTACAGCATTTTCAATGTCAGGCTGAAATGTCTGGCCCCTATACAGATGCAGCAAACAAAAAGAGCGAGTTGAAGAACATGACAACATGCATTCACTCAACCCAAAAGAGATGCTTGACCCACAGGACATGAAAAATTGAAGTGGGGTCTTTCTGCTCATTCTTTGTCTGCTCTGTTTGGCCTCTAGACAAGTAGACTGAATACAGATTGATAGATTTATGTTAGGCAGTGGCGACGGTTTTAAAAATGTGCTTCTTAGCAACAAAAATGCTTAAAAAAAAGACAGCGTGAACGTCCTATGTTTACAGTAGTTTTTGTCTCTTGACATTGAGTCATCGCTCAACAACCTGACTGACTGAGCTACAGTTGTTAGTGTAAATGTTGAGGTCAAAGAGAGAGATAGTGCATTGTCAAGACAGACAAATGCAGACATTTTTCAAACATTCACACTCTGGAAATGATTGAAACTTAAAAAAAAACATAGGTCTTGATGACTTGGCCCAGTATATTGTGTGACCAGGAAGGTAAGATAAGAGCAGTGTCCTGAGCTCCTTTCTGGAGATTCCAATTATATAGAAAGTGTTCAGTGGACACGACAAAGGAGAAAACCTTGGCCTGCTACAGTGCTCCCAATGCAGAGGATATTGGAACATAAAGAGCGTCCTGTTTTTCATGGTCACATCATAAAATCTACAACAGGCTCCACAAGGTCTAAATGGCTTCTGTTCTTCCTAGATAAAGATAAACAAACAGCTGTCACAGGAAATAAGGAAGACACAATTGCAACCTTTAAGATTGCTCCAATACGTCCATGATTGATAAGCAAAATTGTACCTGGAATCATTAAAAGGAAGCTTCACGACAGGAGAAAAGAGATAAAGAGGCAAGTTTTAAACACGGCATTAAAGACCTTAATAAGTCAGCAATCAATGACTTGATGAACTGCTGCTTGGAAGCCCAGCTCAGTAGGTCTTTAAAAAACTGACTGGTAGCAGGTACTGTCAACTAATAATAATGCTTAGTGACCAAGTAGAGTAGGTCCTAATGGAAAGTGGCTCGATCTTCCCGAGCACTCAGGCCTCCGTTTGAATCGAACTCTTGTTTCTCGAAACTTTGTTTCGTCCCGAGTCCCTAAAACTTTCTCCACTTAACACCACTGTAAATGTTTGGTGCAACCATTACTGACAAGACACCGCTGGTAAGAAGATATAAGGAGACACCATGAGCTGTGATTGGTCAGCATGGGTCGCTTGTGTTTTTCTCCTTTTGAGTTTCCAGTGCCAGGGAAGATTGCTGAGAGTAAAATCCCAATGAAAAATGTGACAATAAAAGTCTCTTATCTGCCTCCCCTCAGAAACACACTTCATAAAGCTTGTGTGCTTCCAGTAAAAGAGCATAAATATTGAAACTGCTGGAAAAAGTTTCTTACCGAGTAATAAACCAAGGTGAACATTCCCATCGTCACTCATATCAGAAAGTAAATAAAACGACAGAGCCATTGATCTGTTTGTCTTAACGTAGACGCAAACTTTCATGTTTTGATTCCGTCCCTTCAAAACACTGTCCACCTCCCAGGTGTTAACTATGTTTCTTCCTGAACCATCCCAACAGTAATTGTCCTTTGAGCTGTCACCTGACCCTCTATTTCGACCATTTCTTTGTTGTCAGTACCGATGTTGTCACAGTTCGTAAATGTTCACAATTGTACTGCTGCTTTGGAGATGCATGAAGATCCTTGTTGTTATCAGAGGCTGCAGATATGTGATTAACTCCCAGGGAAAACAAACTCAAAAACAAACAGCTGGAAGCAAAAAAACACATCTCCAGCTCCTGCTGTTTTTCGTTCTGGAAACCTTTGTGTGTAACTAGCAGATTGCACACCAATTGTGAGTCACCTTTCTATGTAGACACTTAGTAGCCTGACCAGTTTTGTTAAATGCTGGTTTCAGCTGGTCAGTAGTACAACGGTTTTTCTGCTCTCTCCAGATGCCAACATGCATGTACCCACTCGCACTTTCAAAAAGTGTTGATGCTGGGAGGGAAATGACAAATGCTTCCCATAACCCATGTTATTTCGTTTGCACCTGATGTGATGAAAACAAGAGAAAAGAACCCAAAGCCATAATAATAGACAGCATGAGTTGAAAATAGGTTGAAGAGAGGCGCAGTCTGGATGAAAGTTTTGATGTTTAGTGAAGAACAGAATGCTAAATTGAATTTGAGTTTTGGATTCTTTTCCTGAATTGATTTTTTTGTGATCAAGTTATTTTGTGCACTATGGTGAGATTTCTTCTCTGAGTCTTAGAGCATGTGTCTGCTGTGGTGAGATTACCATTACGCTACATAACAGCTCAGTATCATCTTTACAAGCCAATGTTTTGTGTAGTTCTGTGTGTTTCCTGATTCTTCTGTGGGTCTGCAGCTGTTGACACAGTGTGAGGTTCATCACATAGTGACTCTGCGTATCCTGCGTCACGTCTTGAGAGATTGTCTGGCGTGACATTCCTGCGTTCTGCAGTAAATGCCAGTGCGATGGCTTCCCCATATATGGTGGCTTGTCCTGTGGAGGATAGATAAAAGCAACACCTCACTCTGTCCCTTTTGCTCCCTCCGATAAGATAAGAGAGGTCACATTGGTTGTAGGAATAGATCATCTCTGGTTCAGTCGCCTCCCCTCCATACTTTGTTGGCTCTTATTTCAAGTTCTTGTGTTTTGGGCAAAAGTGTTGCCAAGGCTGTGCACCAGTTCACTTCTAATGATTTATTTACTGTGGGTGTCTTTCTCTGAGATGACGGTACACTGTTTCAAGTGTTTTGCTGTCTTGCCACGTCTTGTGGTGCAATATTCATTTTTTCTCATTCTTCTCGAACTACACTTATGCCTGGCCTCCCTATTTGCTGTGTCTCTGACACCTTTTCCAATTTATTTTAAACGGATATGTAATGGAGGCATTCAGTAAAGTGTCTGGGAAATCATTTAATTTCATGGACATTTGAAAGATAAAATTGTGGCCCCATCGTAAACCCCTTTGTCTGCTCTGGCACGTCTGAGTCTCCCTGGATATATTAAGCTGTCTGGTTGCTTTTTTTTGCTGAATTGAATCCAGCTCAATCACTCACACATATACACATATACACACACTCACACACACGCATGCATGCGAGCCTTCAGATAGCATTCAAAATAGCTGGATTTCGTTCCATATGGCCTCTCTATAAACGTCTTCCTGGGCTTTTGGCTCTGCGTTCATGATTCCTGCCCCGTCCTCTGCCTGGCATCACATCTGTGGCACCGCGGTGTGAGGATATGTGTAATCCCATGTATAAAGGATTTTTTATGATGCTCTGGATGAAACAATGGCTGTACCTGCTGATATTTCCAGCTGAGGTGTAGACCTCTGTACAGTGCACTGATTACCACAGACCTGCATTTGAAGGGTCTGAAAATACCACCCATTCTGATGGTTTCTGGGCTGTGATTTTTCTCTTGTTGAATTACAGCAATGCTTGTGTGTGTGTGTGTGCGTGTGTGTGTTTTGAACAAAAGCCATGAGTGCTGACACATGAAGCTCGTTTTTGCAGTCTATTTGAACTGCAGATAGCTGCTCTCTGCATGCATGTAGCTTTCTGGGTGCAGCCATCTGGCTGGCCGCGGCGCTGACTTTGTATGTTTTCATGCAGTGTGGATCCAGGCTCCCTCGCCTGTAAATTAAAAGATAGCCAAACCACATGTTCCTTCTTCTAAATTAGTGCTTTGCTGTTTACTCAGTTGCGTTACACTGCAGTGATATTAACAACACTGCAAAAAAGACCTGTAAATTTCTGTAATTGCTGAAGCCAAACATCTCTGTAAAAGATAAACAAGTGCATTTATCAAGTTTGTGTCATTTCTCCCAAAATATTGCTCATAAAGTGGAATCTGCAGCCGCTGGTGTGCTGATGTGACCTGCTGCTACTTTATATTACAGCAGAAGCACTCAGTGTCTGATATTTCCTCACATATAGATTTTTATTTACAACCGTTTTATGTTTATTTTGAATAGTTGCTTGGTCTAGCAAGTCTTTGCACTGATGCTCAGCCTCCTCAGTCAATACAGGCAACTAAACCCCAGCAGCTCGTGTCGATATAAAATCCTCTTACTCATATTTTGGTGGTGGAATCATAAAAAACACTGATAGTAAGACCAGTGGTCTAATCGTCAGTATATTTCTATAACTTACAATGACTGACAGTCACTATTCAACACCCACATCGCACTGCTTTAGTGCATAATAACTTGATTGACTCGTGTAGATGAGCCTGTAATGCCAGTCAGTCAGACGGTTGTCAGACACGCACTTGTGAGCTAAAATGTAACGAGTGGGCAGGTCTGTCTCTTTTTAGTGCACTGATTAAACAAAGGTGACGGCTTGCCGCTTCACATGCAGACAGATATGCCCCGCTGCACAGAGAACAACATATTTGGAGTCTCATTAAATCTGAGTGTGGATCGCGCCTCAAGCTTCTTTTATATGCTAAATGCTTCTTTACTAATCAGATAGATGTACTGATTTATTTATGTGATTTTAATGATTCTCCTGTGCTGTTTTGGTTTGTAATGTTCTTTAAAGTTTCACTTTGGAAATGGGGAAACGAATGATATTGCTGCTGCATCACTGCTTTCACATAACTATTGGACAACGGCCTCGCCAGTATAGAATACATGTCATTGTTGTTGAGGTACGTGTCACATCATCACTGCCAATGCAGTCTGAAACTGGTTAACAGTCCAGTTTAACCTCTCATTAGAAATAATAACATTTTAATTGCATCAGTGATGTATTACATCCTGCCATATGTGGTGAGGTCCTTGTGTGAGGGCACATCAGTCAGTGAAAAATGAGTCTTCTCAGGCTCCTCCATTGCTTGTTTGAAAATCACTGCAATGCCTGTTGGTGTTGACAAGCAGAGCCAAGGAAAAAAAATAGGTTGCTAAAGCAATTTTTTTTTTTTCAAAGAAAAAAAAAAGCCCTTAGTCTAGGCTTATATAGCGTGAATTTTGAGCAAAAGCAGACAGGAAAGGAAACAGAGACCAGCGATTGTCTGTAAAAATGTTTTCGAGTGAACAAAGCTGACAATTAGCGGGTGGGTAATAGATCACAGAGGTACACAGAGTCTAATCAGGATCCCAGCTGGAGGTGCAGCCCTGCTCTGACCCCTGTAAAATGACTTTGTCCTCTGCGCCGTCATCAGCGGGGTTCGGAGATCAAGAAAGCACTCATTTTTGCCTCCTCTTAAACAATGCTGTGGCTGTAATTAGCTTTGTTCCGATAGCGCTCGCACGTCGCGCCGGCAGGACGGGTGTGAAACTGTGCACTTCCTAATCAGATGTCTGCACTGTAATCAGGAGACAATCTTAATGACCTGTGGTAAATGCCAAACGCTGGTTCTGCTCCATTCACTCGCAGTCTGATCACACTGCTTCAACGGCAAAAGTCAATAAAACTAATGAAATCCATCACGCCACTGATTAACAGTTTTCGGGTGACAGAATACAATTGAAGCCATGAAGGTTTCCATTCTGATTGTTTCATCCACTTCTATTGAACCTGATCTGAGAAAGGTCTTCTGGGGGTGTCGCTGGGGGCTGGAGTGGTTTCCAGTTATGAAGTGTTGTGTTTGACATCTTGACAACACTCTACAGGGAACCTGTCTGTTCTCTGTATCTCAGGACTGGTTGGAGGAATTAATGAGTGGCTCGGTGAATAATTCATGTGCATCGATAACGTCTCATATTTCATTAGAATAGCCTGTGGCCAGCGAGTGTGGAGGTGAAGTTTTTGACCGGTCTTTGTGTTTGTTCTCCGATTCTCAGCTTGAGGGTTTCTGATTGGAAGAGCCTTTGTCTGCCTCTGCAGCGTAGGATTCAGCAGAAGAGATCTCTATGTATTATTTTCTCTAAATCAAGGAGCTCTTCAAGGAACTTGTGATCAACAGAAGAGGAAGGTGAAAGTATTGCGCATGGTTCATGGTTTCTCACAAGTATGTGGGGCTCAAGTCTTGTATGCTGATAGAAATAGATGATATAACTCCGTGTAGAAGATGTACTTCAGATTGGCTTGACTTGCTCGCTTTTTTTCTGTCACTTGAAAAATCCCAGACAAAATGAGTTTTGATGAAAGTCCCTGATTGGTATTTGTTGAAAGTCAATCTGATTGATCAGGATGCTTCAGATGTATTTGATTACCTCTAATAAAGCACAGCTATAATTACATTTTCCAGAAGTTTTTGATTCTCTACAGAGAACCTCAGGCTTTTTATTGCTCCTGATTACTAATCATCTTATTCTGATTATTGCTGTAAAAGCACAACACAGTTCTGGAACAGTGGTACAGTGGTTGGCGCCGTTGTCTCACAGCAAGAGGGTCCACGATTCGCTCCATAGGTTGGGCCTCTCCGCGCAGTTTGCATCATTTTCCCCCTGAGGCTTGATGATGTCCTGCGACAGTCCCAAAATATGCGTGTTACGTCATTTAATGACGCTGAGTCATCAGTTGGTGTGCGTGCATGCGTGCGTGTTGTGATGTCTCTGTTTGTTTGCCTTTTGATGGACTGGTGACTTGCACAGGCCTGCCATCAACTCGTGGCACGACATGGAAAAAGCAGGACGGAAGATGAATTGATGATTTTCCAAAACATCTCAGTGCTAAAGAGCGAACGGCGTGGCTCAGACGTACTTTTGCACAGAGGGATTTTTTCTTTCTTTGTGTGATTGTGAGGATTTAACTGCTTTTCCGTAACCTTGTATAAATGCAGGCTCAGAAAATTCACTTCTTCAATTTTTTGTTTTTTATAGAATCTTCTCCTTTATTATTGTAATTACATATCAGTGGAACCGCAAAGTTTGTAGCTCTGTGTGTGTTCTTTCCAGTCTTATATTGTAATCCTCTTTAAGCAAGACTCTTTATTATGAAAGGCAAAACGTGTTTTGTTGTTGTTTTTTCCAACAACTTTTGTTCCAACTATAAGCAGACTTTGCTACAGTTCACAGGAAGGCCAACGGGTTTATGTTTCTCTGTTGACTCCGGTTTATTTTTAGCAACACTTAAGCTACAGTTTTGTTTTAAAGCCCAGCAGAGTTCAGCGGATACAAACATCAGCCTCTTTTACCGACTGTATTTACTATTCAGCTGCTTGATGTGCAAATACTTGAGTTTAGCTTGATCTAACGTTCACCCTCACTCTTTCCTCTGCAGACACGGCACGCGGTGTGCAGGAGAAGTTGCTGCTGCAGCCAACAATGGTGTTTGTGGTGTGGGCGTGGCCTATAACGCCAAAATTGGAGGTGAGTGAATGGTGTGACCGGTGCTTCCAATCAGGCCCAGCATTTAATTGGCTTGTTATTGAAATGATGAAAATGATTTTGCACGGATTGATTCAACCCGAGAGACAATCAAGGTTTGATAAAAGCAGTGCCATCGCATTATAATAAGAATTTACTGATGGATTATAAAGTGAGAATATGTATTACTTTTTCATGTGGTTTGCTGAGCATCTTTTACTGGCAGTCTGGCACTCCTGATCAGACAAAGAGAATATGCTGCAGAGATGCAGACAGTACAATAATGTGATGTCACAGAGAAGAAAAGATTTAGATCATTTGATGCTATTTTAGTGGTGAAAAAGTGGGTGCGACTTTAATGAGTCTATAAAGATGCTGTAACGCCTCTCATTTGGTTTTTATATGCGAGGATATTTGTTACAGAGGTTGAACGCTTTTTCTTTAGAAAATTATGGAGGTGATGTTTCACTGCTGGCAGAAGGTATAAATATGATCACGTCTTGTTGAATATATATGACAGGGTGAATCTGATTTTCCTAATTCCGATCAGCACACATTGTGGCTCGGCTCACCTTTATCTGGCTCTGTGCCTGACACTCCAGCCTTTCCTTCGCCAATTACATAAAAAGCGACTGCAATTTTTAAAGTGTGGAGCTGAGTCCTTTTCTGACAAGCGAACAGCTTGATTTCATTATTATGCGGGTGCCAGAAAACTTGACTTCCCAATCGCAGAGACATCTATTCAGTCCGCCATGTAAATCATCTGCCTAAAATGTTGGTCAAAATAAGACTGGAAGGGCGAGCTCTTGTTTAAACAGTAATAAAACTGTCAGTGTGTGAAGACATCCATTAAGAGAGAAGATATGCAGTGCAGTTCATTTCAATGAAAGTCCTGATCACAAATTAGGTCTGAAGGAGGGTTATTTTTTTGGTCTCCTGGAAAATCTTTACAGTTGATAAAGTATTCCAGGGAGGCTTTTAGTAACTTTTGCCATCAAACAATCTGTCAATGCCGTGACGGCCGCCAACAAGACTCGGCGGAGCCCAGCGCGGCCCCGTTCACAGATGTTACTCATAACTCCCCTTCTTTGTCTTCATTACCGTTTCATCCCCCGACAGAGCTGCACGTTGGCCCCCGCTCTCATAAATTACTCCTGCGTGAATCTGCTCACGTCACGGGGTCAGTGGATTGTTTATAAACAGCTGCGGTTTGCACCCGATTGTCACGCCGCGTGCACGCGACTGAGCTGAAGCCGTAGTGATTGCAGCGGTGCCGAAATGCGCGTTCGCTCGCGGAGTAGTGATTAGTGATAAGTGTTTAAGACCTGTAATTGACCCTACTTGGCTCACTCTGTGCTTCCTTTCCACCGACTGTACCTGATTTCTCTCCACCTACTCGCACACATCGGAGCTGAAGCTCTCCCTGCTCCCTCTGACTTTGCGAAGCTGCAGGGAACCCGCTCAGCAGCGTCTTCATAAGGAATCGTCGAGCCACAGGAAGTTGATGAGAATTGTTACGACAGTAATTATCATTACTGCCGCAGTACAGCCCCCGCATAACGATAACGGAGAAAACATTCAGCTTTATGCTGCATGTTTGCCGGTTAAGTTTATTTCAATCCTCTCAGTATTCAAACTCGTGTTACATTGAATCCCCACACCAACAGAGTAATTACTGCTTTGGCCACATTCCCACTGGCATATGTTTATGCCTTGAGGGCCGTGGAGAACGGATTATTGAAGTCTTAATATGGATGTGGCCGGTGGTGGTGATGATGCTGGGGTCCAGCGGTCCTCTACCAGTAATGGGCCTTATTTAAGGGTTGTTCATTTCATGCCTCTCTACAGCCATTAATGCTCAGACTAGTGATCTGAGGCTGCTCACTTCAAAGGCGCAGACAGAGTTGCGTTCAGGTATGATGAAAGGTGGCGTTGGACAGTCTGTTGATGGCTGTGTAAACTCGCTGCATCCTTGTCTGTGTGCGTGTCTGGGCGCGCCTTCATCTGGTTTCGTCGACCTGTCGGCTCGTCCCATCTGTATGTTCGCTGGGGTCAGGAAACAGATCTTGCTTGAACAACCGCATGAGGGTTTTTTTTTTATGTGACGGTAAAACAGTGTAATGTCTGTCTGTGCAGGATGTGTGAGGCTTTGTGTGCTTACTCATTAAAAAGTGTGACGCTCTGAAGTTTTTGGTTTTTCCTGTGAAGTCTTTTGTTTCTGGTTTTCTGTTTTGTTGTTGGTTCATTTTTTTGTTGTTTTTTTTGCGGCTCGATGAAATGGGAATTTATGTTCCCACTGATTCCTTCCAATCTTTTTATGACAAGTTTTCACATTTCCTCATCGAACGCTGTTTTTACACCTCAAGTTTTCTCCACCTCTCTGAAGCTGAAATTCATTCCCAAGTTTGCTCCCCCCCCCCCCCTTCAGCATCCGTCATTCTGTCACTCTCTCCTCACCACCTTCAACATTTGGTAACCCCATCTGCACCACATCGCCTGCTCTTTTTTCAGGCGTGCGGATGCTGGATGGTGAAGTGACAGATGTGGTGGAGGCTCACTCTCTAAGCCTCAACCCACAGCACATCCACGTTTACAGTGCCAGCTGGGGCCCCGAGGATGACGGCAAGTCACTGGACGGCCCTGCCAAGCTGGCCAAGGAGGCTTTCCTCCAGGGAATAACCAAGGTCAGTCGGAACACAGGCGCAGACTTTTAATCTCTTAGTCTCTCCCATTGCCCATTAAGAGGATTGCTATCAAACTCGTATTACATCTCTGAAGTTGTGCATCAAGATTTTGAGAGACACTAAAGACAGTGAAGATTGTTTCAGCCAATTAGATCAGCTTCGCATGAACACGACGATTCGCTGTTTTTAAGGGTAATGCATTGTGACAAACATCTATCTTGCAGTTTCTTCTGTAGCAGAAAAACGGCTTGAAGTTCATATCCTCAGTGCCTCTCGAGGTTCTCTGATAGTCACCTTGCAGATGGGTCCCTGCACATTTTTATTGGAGGTATAAAGCATTAATCTGTGAGCCTCAGAGATGCAGGCTGCTTGGCTGCTTGGCTGCTTGGTCGGGCTTCATACGTATTAACCACACAGACCTGGGAGTCGTATCGATTTTCTCACCTAATCCCGAAGCAAAAGAAGCAAATAAGTGTATTTCCTGAAATATCGAACTATTCCTTTGAAGCTGCATATACACAAAGCAATTTATCATGTCGGCTACAGAGGCAACTGGGGAAACTGTTGTTCATAACATTAAAGCATTTTTTCCTGCTACAAAAAGTTGAATCCGTGATGTCGGCACATTTTCCCATCTCTGCAGTCTCGCTGTATGAGTTTTTAATGGTGGAAAACTCTCCAAAACGTGTTGCAGAAAAGGACAAATTCAAGGTTATTTCGTTAATTACTCTCTGACAACCCTTTTAGGGTTGGATGGAATGAAATAATAGGAATAGGCCATATTATCTAAAACTAATGACATCGTTTCTCATGTGTCAGCGTGCAGCATCACAGACATTTGCTGAACAGCTTAATGATAAATGTGAAACGAAAGAAATGAAGCTGCAGTTACTGATGCAGAACAATAGTTAAACTCAAAGGCAGCAATAATTGGCGCGTAAATGATTGAAACTGCAGTTTTTGCTGTGCGGACGACAACGATTCATAGATCACATCCTGAGAGGAATTTCTCCACATATCACGCTGTGTCTGTGAGGAAAAACTGTCTGACAGCAACACAACAGGACCTTTCTGCCTGAGCGTGTGTTCTCCTGGCAGCGAGATAACCCTTGGCACTAAAGTGTTATCGTCTGGCCTCCGTAACCCGCAGCAAAGGCAGCATCGGGTCATAAATTGGGCTTGAAGGATTTCGTACAGCTTCAAGAGTCCAGCATTAGGATACGCCTCGACTGGGACGGCATCAAATCCTCAGCAGCAGGATATTTATCCCATCTTTTACAGAGAGATCATTTGCGAGATGAAGCTGTGGGAATCCATTAGGAAAATTGAATGGATAATCCTTTTAAAAAACACTCCGAACAAGCTCATTTAAAGTCTGCGTTCAGTTCCAATTAAGGTGCCTTTTTTAACACTTATGAGCTCCACATATCTGTAATGCACCGTGCCAGAGCGACAGTGTTGCAACATTGCTGATAAGGAGGGAAATATTCAGTATCTCTGCTTCGCTCAAAAGCATAACCACTTCTGGAATACTTAATTTTTTATCTTGTTTTGGACCGAGATCAGTCTCACTGACCAGGAGCAGAACAATCTTTAACAGCAGCGGCAGCAACATCTTCTCTGAAAAACAGCAAGTCTTTCATTTCTTTCTATCATTCAGTGTGGGATGGGATTCGATCTGGCTGTAATCTTTTTGATGCTCTATCTTTATGTGGGAAGTGAGAAAAGTCCTTCAACTTTCTCTTTCTTTATTTCCGCCCTTCACTATACATGCTGTGGTGTGTGTCGTGAAGGACACAGAGGGGGGCTGTTTTGTTCTCCAAAATTATTGCGCTCTCCGCCCACGTAGTCCACACTGTAGGTGGGGGGAAAAAGTAGCATCAGGGACTTTTATTCTGAGATTCACGGTGCCTCATTTTATCTTTAATTAAAAGTTCAACATCATTTTTTCTTTTCAATTATTTCCGAATGGCTGCGGAACAAAATCCTGTAAACCAGGAGAAGCTGCAATTAAAAAGACAACGATGCTTTGATTTACAAGGGACTTTCAAACAAAACCTCAAGCAGTAAACAAGGGCCGACAGAAGACATCCTCGTGTGATATCCCAAAGAATCAGAATCCTCATTGTTGCCTTGATGTGTCATTTGCAAGAAGAAAACGATGACGCAACGTGACAGCAGGAGTAAAACTAATTAAAGCCAATTAAGATTTAGTTCTGCGAGACAGAGAGGGAGGCTGAGGTCATGCTGCACCCAGAGGCGCCTGTAAAGCGGAGTCCTGACCGCGCATGCCCTCCTGGCCCTGGTCTGCATCTCCTGCCCGGCCCCGGGGACAGTCAGCAAGAACTGGTCAGCAGACTTCTGGCGATAATCAGCAGCATACTGAGAGGAAGAAGGTCAGCTGTGTAGGAAGCAGGCCCATCAGACCCACGCTTTCCAGGCAACGCAACACAAAAATCAATTCTAAAGGTCAAAGGTGACTGAAGCAGGGAGGGCGAAATCCTCCAAAATGAGCACAAAATTTTGATAATATTTGTGGCAGCAGCTGTGTTCTGCACTTGCTCAAGGCAGACCATTCATTTTTGTGGCTTTCCGGCAAGAAACGGGTATCACTAATCCAATCAGGTGGAGACAAATGCCTGAAAAAGTGGTTTGTGTGTCTTGGAACAAACGGGGCAATCTAATTTTTGGGTTGCTCCTGAGCTGGGGAAAGGACACCCTTTGTCACTTTGCGAAAACGGTTGGGGAATTTTTAATCTGCGTCATAAAACCCATCCCAGGATATGCAGCGAGCTGCTGGCACAACATCACAAACTCTACTGGATGTACGTCTCAAGTACTGCGCAGCAGAGCTTCTGACAGAGATCCTATTGTCATTTATCAACATTGTAACTGTATTCAGCTTGAGTAAATTTGGTAATTACATTTCTTCTATTTGTTATCTGACGTTCTGCTGCAATAAGTCTCCTGACATTATGATGTATTAATAAGAGTTGTGCCTACAAGCACTTCAGTGTCTCTGAATGGAAGCAGTGAAATGACAAGGCAGTTAAGCAGTGAGACAAACGTCTTTGTCGAAGGCAATTTTTCACACTTTAACCACCTCTTGTTAGTGTCTTCCTTTCAACTTCCCTTTTTTTCCTCCTGATTCCATCCTCACGACGGCGGATGTGTTTTCTGCACCTCAGGGCCGCAGCGGACTGGGCTCCATCTTTGTCTGGGCCTCGGGCAACGGCGGCCGTGAGCAGGACAACTGCAACTGTGACGGCTACACCAACAGCATCTACACGCTGTCCATCAGCAGCACCACGCAGTCGGGCAACGTGCCGTGGTACAGCGAGCCGTGCTCCTCCACCCTCGCCACCACCTTCAGCTCTGGAAACCCGGGGGAAAAGCAGATAGTGGGTGCACAGTCACACACACACACACATACACACACACACAAAGGCACGCTTTGATTTTTTGTAGGACTGCACAGTATTGAATGTCAGATCTCTGGGAAATAAACACCTATTTCGCGCTTGATGCCGGTTCAGCCAATGTAAACAGTGTTTGTGTGTAGATCCACATTAATCTTGTCTCTCTGTGGAATCAAGAATAGGCATCAAACTGTCAAAGTCAGAATGACTGATGTGTAACATACAATGAGCCAAGCTGACAAACACCAAGAGATGCCACATGCTTCCTTCAAGCTGCTTGTCAGTTGAAGAAAGCCTTGCCTCAGGGACACAGAACAACATAAAACAACCGTAAATCTGCCATTCCCTCCAAAATACACCAGAGGCATGCTGCAGGCAAGCAAATGCTACTCATCAAATGGGTGAAATTGAAGTCATTTTAAAATATACAGCAGCACTGGCTTTTGTACTGGTGCTTTGGTTGTCACAAGCAGTTTTTTGGCGTATCAGTGAGTTTGTATGTTTCCCTTTTGTCCAAAAGTAGCGTCCATGTCCGCTGTGTGAGGTTTTTTTTTGTACTGGTTTTCCACACCAAGCTTTCAAAGGACCGTTTGATAGAATAGCAAATAATAGCTCATTTAGTGGATAGATTTGGTCACCTGACGTCTCTTGAGATTACAAAACATTGCAGCCACACACAGAGACAAATTTGAAATCGTGTTCCTTATAACTACGGGTAATAGCACTAACGAAACTCTGCTGTGATTAAAGCTTTTTGATGTTCACGTTTGAAACTAACAAAATGTAGCTGTTAGTTAAAAAAAAGCACCCAAAAAATTATCATAAAGTCCAACAAAACAAGTTGTCTAATTGCCATTTTAACGTTGTGTTTGGTTCAGTGGTACCATCACAGAAGACCGCAAATTCAAAACACTCAAACTGTGCAATTACACCACTGATTGTTGCTTTGTTTCCACAAGCAGAGTTGAGATTTTCTAACTTAATTGCGTTGGCAATTATGTTTGCGAACTATCACTGCAGGGATGTAGCTGATTGTTGTTTTTATGGTGAGCAAGACTTCCAATATTTTTCATGCCTCATCAATTGATGTGTCAGTGTTTGATATGGTTTTTAAAATGAACTGGAAGAACTCCGACTGCAAGTTCTCGCAGCCGTGAAAGTTGTCATCTAATCGCCACAAATCCAAAACTGTCAAAAAAGCTGCAGAGATTCAATAAGGTCTCACTGAAGGCTGACGCAGTGAGGTCAAGACCTTGCGATGACATCCAGCAAAAGGCAATGAATTCACAAATACTTGCAGTGGAGGAGCAGCACAGCAGGCTGCAAGAATCTCTCCTCTTCATATCTTAAGCAGCAAATCTTTTTGAATTTTTGGTTTCAAGTGTTTCTTTAAGTGTAAAAAAAATTGGGCATGAACTTCAGGATGTGGAGCGTTTGACTGTCGATTTTGCCCACCTGTGAGATCTAACGTTTGGCCTGTGCAGACACCTGCCCCCCCCTCTTTGTTTACTCCTCTGACATGGAGATGTCCTTCTTCAGATAATGCTCATTAGTGCAGCAATCTGTCAGGGCAAAAGTTGCATAGCAAAGATGCGTCCCTAACCTTCACAGCCCTCCACGCTTCTGGCCTTCCTTTTTTCCCCTCTCAGTTCTGACGTATTCTCATCGTGACCCAGACATCCCTCATTAGCTTTCTGGCCCTGCCAGAGACCACCAGACGCGGTGTACCTGGAGCGCCAACATACTTTGTCTCACCACAGCCTGACCTGGCTGGCCTGATTTGGCCGACATCCAGTGCCCCAGCGGTGACCTTTTGGCCGGCATACATGGACCTGAGACTGGGTCGACCTGCTCGTTCTCTCCTCCTCCTCCTCCTCTTCCTCCTCCTCTTCCTCCTCAGACAGCTTCAGGCAGAGCTCCCATTCATTGTCCCTGACCCCCGCCTGTCGAACACTCAGAATCTCACACCGTGAACTTTACCCGTGCTGAAGTGGGAAACTCAATATGTCGTATTAAATGTGTCTCTTCCTCTGTATCTGTGCATTCCTCTCCATCCCCGTCTCCAAGGTGACCACAGACTTGAGGCAAAAATGTACAGACTCGCACACAGGGACGTCGGCTTCAGCCCCGCTGGCTGCTGGGATCATCGCTCTGGCCCTGGAGGCTAAGTGAGTGCAAACGACTCAGCGGCATAGCTATTAACATACCTGTCTGTAGCCTTGTATTCAGTGTTTGCATTGGAAAATGACCAAATCAACATTTTTTTAATTAGATTTTGTTGTACCCTTAATTGGTTACGCGCCATTGTGCAATTGCAGAGGAGCATGTAACGTCTATAAAGGCATGTCTGGAAACGTGCACCTCTGGGAACTCGCCGTTGGCCTAAATCCCAGCCCAGAAATTCTCTCCACAGCAAATTACACTCTTGATAATCAGTTAATTAGCAGGACAAATCAGCGGCAGCAGCAGCAGCAGCAGCCCACACAGACATCTGAGTACCTGTAGGGATGGTGGGGAAGATTTGAAACTGCAGACTGTTTCTCATTACCGCTCACTCAGGACTCCCAGTGTCACGATTGTCGTGTCTGTCGGCAGCTCTGATGTGTTCCCCAGTATGGCCCGATCTTCAGTCATCTCTTGCATGTGTTAAGTCAGTCTTATCAGGTAGCTGACCTCCGAATGAGCATTTCCTCTGATTTCAACATAAGCGATTAGCTGACAGATGTCACATCAAACTCAGCTTTGCCTCCCAGCCTGCTTCGCCGCTCAGGTATATATCCTCAGCCTCCTGTCATTCATCTCACCCCTGTCACATACAATATCTCGGGTGATGGGCAGTAACTGACAGAGCTCAGGTTTTTCAGCCAGAAGTCTATCTCTCGCTTTTAACATCAAACTTGAGTCAGTGTTTGTTCGTGAGCAGCATCCCAGAGTCCCTGTCCTGACAGGCTGCAGTAATAACAGTGCAGCTAGTTCATCAGACTCTGACCACACTGGAATTCACCGAGATACAATCATTTAATAGGCAGAGTGTTTTGGCTTATTGGTGTTTTATTATTTCATAATCCCCCCCCCCCCTTCACTCTTGGCGGAGGTGACATTGAGTGGATCGGGAGGATCTTGTCCATTAATAACACATGAGCGGATGTGAGATGTGAATGCTGATGCGGAGAGCGGCGTAGGTGATGCGCCTCGGTGCAATTCTGTGTTTCTATTTCTGTCGGGGCTGGTCTTGCACTCGGCGAGCGCTGTGATTCATGGTTTGATTATCTTAACCCACAGAACAGTGTATTTTTTTCCCCCTCTTTGGCAACTCCAAAGCTTCTCTGATGGATGCTCGAGACTATGTGTCTGTCTTAATAAATCTATATGGAGGAAAAAGAAAAAGAACTTTACTACGGGGCCTCTGTTGTGTGGAAGGTGACCTCCGTCCCTCAGTCCCAGAACTCATTAGAAAATATCATTACAGCCAGATCTAGACACGGTCCTCCACAGCACTGTTGTGGCTGTTTTACTGTGTATCTTGACCTTTCAACATACTAGGTTATGATGTACCTTTTATTACCCTGATGTTAAAACCTTAATGTTCGCGAGTAGTTTTGTTATGGTTGCCGCGTCCGTCCCTCGGGGTTGCCCCCCTGCCTTCGCTATCGTATTTTAAAAAGTGCGGGATTGTCCTCCCTCCGGATGCTGGCACGGATCGTATTTCAGGTGTGTCGACACTCCTCTGACCTTTTCCCCTCTCCCATAGCTCCTCACATTTCCTCCGCTGTATTGTTGTTGAGTTGAGGTCAGCAAAAACCTGACTGTTCTCATAATGTGCATAATGCAGAAAGTAGTTGTCTTCAGCGAGAGCGCGACAGAAAGTCAATAGACTGACGCTGCGCTGCTTCCTGCGTCCGTACAGCATGAACCTTACTTGGAGGGACATGCAGCACCTGGTGGTGAGAACTTCCCAGCCCGTCCACCTCAGCGCAGGAGACTGGAAGACCAACGGAGTGGGACGCAGAGGTAGAGACACTCTGTGATCGTTAGTTCTTGCAGCTCGTATCCGGGTGCGTTGGATCCTTTGAAAGCACATCAGCTACTTCTTAAAATAAAACAAAGATTTGTTGGCTGCACAAAAAACTGCGTCTTCTTGTTGATAATTTGCACGAGTTCTACCTTTGACAAATTCATGATTTACAGGTCGAGTAAAGCAACAGCACACAAATGATTTTAGGACATCTCTTCTCTTGCGTTCCTTTCCATCAGAATCTAACATAATAAAATTGTTTATGTGTGTCGTAAAGTTTCATGTGGCCACTCAACAGTGTGAGGATTTGTTAACCATCATTGACATTTTTTTCTACAGTCAGAGGAAAACATATTTGAGCCAAGTGATTATCAGAGACAGTCGTACTCGCTGATGACGACCTGCAACACAACACAGGAGCCATGGACCTTGAACAACAATACGCAAAAGGCTCTCTGCTGCAGTCTGCACACATGAACATACTGTGTTTTCCAATAAAGAAAAAAATAAAAAGAAACTGTTGTTTCAGACAGTCCTCACCAGTCTTTCCTTATATTTACCCTATCAAAATATCACCAACAGTTGAAAAATACACTGAGACACAAACTCTGACTTCCTGGTTCGTCAGTATTGAGTTAAATGTTCAGGGGCAGTAATACAATTACCTGTTATTGTTGAACTGTGGTGAAAGAACAAACCGTTTACTCAAAAGTCTGAAAATGTAATTATCATTACAACACTGATTCATTCATTGATTAAAAAAAAAAGATATTTATTGTGCAACATCAACCAAAATTACAAGCAGTATTTCAGACTCTGGCCCGCAGGCACCGAACGCAACGTGGGTTTGTTTTGGGTCAGTGAAATTGTTGTGGAAAGTCGAGCTCTGGAGGTTTTTCTGTCTTTTATGAGGATGAAGTCTGAAGTGTGCTCCTATTTTTATTTCTGTGCCGAGAGAAACGGGATTGAAGATGTTTTGCGCTGTCTGTGCAACATGCAGAAAGAAAATCATCGCTAAAGGGGGAACACTCGTGTGCCCACAGGTCCAAGTTGCAGCACTCGTGCCTCAGCGTGCTGCAGCAGCTTAAAAAAATAAAGTCCCTCATTTCAAATTAAAAGCCCTCAAGCGCAACAAATTCAAAGGAGTTTCTTGTGTCAGAGTCATACAGCAGCAAAATATGGTATAATATTAATATAACATGTTATCGTAATAAATGTTTACCCTGAATAACAAAGAGTTTCAGGTGGTTTTAGCATTCGTGCGGCTGTTTTTGTTTGTTGCGTTGTTTTCTTACATAAAGTGATGAAACAGTTTCACGGTGTTGTGTTTTCAGAACTTTTATGCTCGGATTTTACTGAGACCACTACATTACGTAGTCCTAATGACCTTGGTTACAACGAAGATTTCACTCCGTTTTCGGAGCAATTTCGGCAAAAATGCAACATCATTTCGTTAGAGAGGACTGCTACTTGTCATTTCTCTCTCTGTACTGTTACATCACCACCACCACCACCACCACCACCCACCAACATGTCATCTGCTCTTCATCCTTCAATTTTTCTTTCTCCTCAGTGAGTCATTCGTACGGTTATGGGCTCCTGGATGCAGGTGCTATGGTGGCGTCGGCACAGAATTGGACAACGGTGGGACTGCAGCACCAGTGTGTCAACACAATGCTTTCCGAACCCAGGTTAGTGTGTGTGTGCGTGTGTGTGTGTGGACGCAAAGATGTTAGTTTCATTAAGAGCGCTTGCTGCTCTGTCATCCCTCCCATCATGATAGATGTCGGCGTGTTCTCCTCGGAGCCTGGACGCCCGCTTAAATTTGCCGCGCGGCGCTATTGTCTGTGTCCATTTCTACAGCCACACAACATTAACTGCTCTCCCCTCCACTTGTCAAACCTGCAGAGACATCGGAAACAAGCTGGTGTTCAGCAAGAGCGTGGATGCCTGCTGGGGACGACCAGAGTATGTCAGCTCTCTGGAACACGTTCAGGCTCGCCTCACTCTCTCCCACAACCAGAGAGGAAAATTGGCCATTCATCTCATCAGCCCACTGGGCACACGCTCCACCCTGCTGTTCCCCAGGTACACAGTCAAACAAACCACGCCGGCAAGTGAACCCTAATATAAATCTCCCCTTTTTTTCCGGCACGCACACACACGGATAAACGCAGCATGTGTGGACTTCAATTTTAGTTGTACACAGATGCTCCCACAGGCGTACTCAGGGGGGGAAAAAAAACTCTTTCTGCATTCAAAGGGAGGAGGAGAAAAAAAACAGGAGACATGCCATCTCTGCTCTCTCTCCCCGCTCTGTCTGCTCTCTCACTCTCCCTCCTTTAGGCCCAACGACTTCTCCTCCGAGGGGTTCAATGACTGGGCCTTCATGACCACCCACTCCTGGGACGAGGATCCTCAGGGAGAGTGGACACTGGAAATAGAAAATGTTGCTGCTAATGGACGTGACTATGGTAACCCTGCTCATCATCATTAGTTGTTCAGTCTGGTCACATCACATCAAGGCTGCATAACTGCCCCCTCACAGACTCTTGTCTTCTTGCATATTTTCAGGCTTTACTAAATGGCCTCTCTTCTGTTGGTCTTTTCTCCTCCTAATGACACAGAAACATTTGTAGCCTTCAGGAGGGGGTGAAGATCTCACAAACACATTTGGATTCAAAGTGAACTGCCGCTGGGCAGCGCGCGAGAAAATTCGTCTTCTGCGAGGAAATATTTGGCAACCTTCTGATTATGAGAATGTCAATATCCCAAGAATACTTTTTCCATGCCAACAAGTGGGCCGCGTTTCAGCTCAAAAGGCAAATGGCAGCATATTGTTAAGGAGGGTTAGGGTGTTGCAGCTTCTCCTCTGGTTTTTGTTTACTCTGGAGTTGCAGAGGGAAATGCGATCGGGACGCCTCTCCCTCCTCTGCTGGTGTTGATCCTCTTCCAGTGTTATGTTTGGCCCGCTTACATCACTTGTTTCCTCTCCTTCCACCCCCATATCCTCTCCTGAGCCAGTTCTCTCTGTTCCCTCACCGAGAAGTGCTAAATTGATATTCTCTGCCACCCCTCTCCCCCGTCTCCCTCTCCCTCTCTCCCTCTCTCCCTCCGTCTCTCTCCCTCTCAGGTGTGTTGAGTCAGTTCACCCTCATCCTGTGGGGCACAGGTCCCAGCGCTGTCAACCCCTCCTCTCCCGACTTCCCTCGGCCATCCAACAACAGCTGCAAGACCTTCGACGCCCAGCAGATCTGCATCGGTGAGATCATTCGCGTCTTCAGTACCTCCGGTCGCACAGCGCTTCAGCTGAGCGGGCTCATTTGTATTGGCGCTGGCACGCACTCATTGTGTCAGAGGGTTTAGGTCAGAGTCCGTCTGGGATTTCAACTCCTGAAAAGCGAATCCCGTGAATACAGATTGGCCACTTACAAGCCTCCCGTGCACCAGTTTATGTGTACACAATGACTGCACACTGCCATATGTCATAGCAGAGTGTAGGAAGCACCGAGAGCAGCAGGGGAGACCTAAGCTGCGATGGTGTGAGAGGTGCTCGTCGTCAACATTTGTTGAGTAGGATGTTTTTTTCTCAGTAAAACGCGGATGAATTGGAGAAACTCTGCCCTCCGTGCGAAGCTTCTTTTCTCTTTGATTTCCCACTCCTGGGTTATTTGGTTCGTGCCTGTATTACTTCCAGGTAGTACTTTGTTTTACAAGTCCTTATTACTCTTTACTCTTCAACATGAACTCAGTTTTTAATTGATACAAGTGCGACAACATAAACACAGTTTGGATGAAATCACCTGACAGTGTGTTGTCAACATGGGTGTCAGTTTATCCTTTAAATGTCAGCCGCTCTTTCCACTGGAAATGCAAATGAACAACTGTTGCATCACTTCCTGATCTAAAATCTGTCTTTTTTTCTTCAATCACTTTGTCTTGGAGCCTGTTAGTGAATCTTTTTGTGATAAATTGTTGCTTCATTTAAATTGCTTTCAGGCAGGAATATTTCCAGCTTGAGAAATTCACAGAATTTGTTTTGCTGTGTTTTCACCAGTTGATATATTCAGAATTTTTTAATGACTCGTCTGACTAAAGCAGCAATCACTTGAGCGTTTACAACATTGTGCTGCCTGTTTTCTCTTTTACTATTTCCTGACCAGCCATAAACCAAAACAACACTTGAATAATCAAGCAGAAGAATGAAATTAATTGAGCAGCAACGCCAATATTCATACTTGAGTTATTGTGGAGTATTGTTAGGTGTAATTGTTGGTTTCTCAACTCTGTCTCACTTCCCTCCTTCATGTCTCCACCCAGAGTGCAGCCCCGGGTTCTCCCTCTTCTTGCAGGGTTGCGTGAAGTTTTGTCCACCGGGTTTCACGTCGGGCCCGCAGCTCCTCAACCTGTCTCTGGAGAACTGGGTGGACTTGTCCTCTGTCCAGGCCTGCCTGTCCTGCAACGCGGCCTGCCTCACCTGTTCCGGGACGGGCCCCGCCGACTGCCTGTCCTGCCCGCCTCACAGCCACCTGGTCTCCAGCTCCTGTCTGCACCAGAACCAGGTCCAGAGAAAGTCCCCTCTGACGGGAGGACTCCAGGTGGACGGAGCCCAGCCAGCGGGGGAGGTCCCAGCAGCGGCAGACCACAACGACGGGGAGCTGGGGGAACCGCCGGGGCTCAGCGTGCCCCCGTCCACCCAGCTCCCCACCATCGTGGCCGTTCTCAGCTGTGCCTTCATCCTGGCCGCCTTCGCCGGGGTCTTCCTCTTGCTGCAGATACGCTCAGGTGGTGCGACTTTGGGCTGGAGGACCAAACTGCCCTCTGGGTATTCAGAGAGCAGGGGGACGCGGGTGGGCTTCGGCTTTGGCTTCCGCCAGGGTCGGGAGAGGAAGGCGCGGATTTGCTACAAGGGGATTCCCACTGTGTGGGCGGATGAGGACGCGGTGGCCTATGAGTCTGAATCAGACAGCGAGGAGGTGGACGGTCACAGCGAGAGGACTGCTTTCATCAAGACCCAGAGCTCCATCTGACTGAAGCTGCCTCTGCTGGTCCTGCAGCAACACACAGAGACTGACGTCAGCCTTCAGATCTGACTGTGTGGAGCTGGTTCGCGAGGGAAAACCGCACGGGCTTCGATAACACGAAACGCAGGCCTTATTGTCCCATCAGCACCCGGTCCATCCCAACCACGATCTCTTGTTTTCTCCTGTATTTATTGATGTTTGTTTATTTATGTGATTTCATTAACACCTATTGTGTCAGATGTATTTATTAAGCACTCGATTATTTGTCACCAATCGAGGGTGTTATGCAAACATTTGAGCTATTTTCACTCTTGTCATGATGTTAGGATTTTGTTGTTTAATTTAAAGCGCTAAAGTACAAACATCCTCTGAAGGTTTACTTGCAGGAAATTGATTTTTTTTTTTTTTTTTCCGAAAGCAGTAAAGTTCAAGTAGTTCTGAATATAACTCAAGCCCGTAAACCATTGGGTCCTTTATTTCCTCGTGCAGCTCCTTTTCTTCTCCGGGCAGAATTACTGGCACCCCGAGCATTGAATTTGTCCTTGGAGACTTTTTGAATAAATCAATGAACAAGGCTGTTTGCCACCAAAAAGAATGATTTCGAGCAGTGAGGGGAAAAAAAAAAGATGCAGACAAATTCGTTCCTGGACACAAATGAAATGTAGGTCGTTGAAGTCATTTAAATTTTAAACATATAAAACTCACCAGTGCTTCTTTTTCGGCACCCGAACAAACCAGTGATTGGTAGTTGTTCCTCAATAAGAACAGGAGGATTGACAACAGGAAAAGTGATACCTGAAAGCATCAGAAACGCTGCAACGAACTCCATTTTCTTTTGTGGCATCGAGAAATTTTTTGGCAGTAAATCATAATTAACGGCAATTATGGATGTGGAAGAAGAAACTTACAAAGTGAAGTGGGAGAAAATGACACGCGGGACATGCAAAGAGTTTCAGGCTGAGGTAGAACGGCACTAAGTGGTGGTTTCAGCCTGTACCACCACGAACGCCCAAATGAGACCGAGACGGTTTCAATTAAACATGCAAAAACCAGCAAGGAGCTCTGTGGGACTGTGGCTCAGTCTGGCGATCGCTGGCGGGCTGAAAAGTACAACCTGCCCACAGGAAAAACGCGTCCTGCTGTCGGGCTGCTCCGTTGTACAGAAGGCACCGAATGAAAAAGAGAAATTATAAAATCCGATGATTATCGACGCATAATGCATTCAAATGTGTCACCTCGTGTCGGGAAGTAACGAGGAGTGAGGTGAAGGCCTTGTGTTTTTTTTGTTTCTGCAGAACAATGAGCCACTGCAGACAGACGAGCGTACAAAGGGAGAGGTTGAAAAGAAAAAGATGGCCAGCAATGAGCCTTGACCTAAATTGAACCGAAAACCTTTGGAGAGAGCAGAAATCGGTTGCAAAAGAGACTCCTGGCGAGTCAGAGGAGTCTGAACACACTGCGCTGGCGAAAAGGACAAAAACAACTAGCAACAGGGGAAGTGTAGGAAGCATCTTGATGGAAACAACAGATAGCTGTTCTGTTTACAAGTTCTGCAAAAAAATTAATCATCTTCAACAGATATTTCACACATTGCAACAAAGTGTTTTTATTTCCTAGTTTGGATGTTTTATCATTAGATTTGGAGGATAAAAGGACACAAATATGATCAGCTTCTGTGCTTTCTTCCGCTGGACCAGTGAGCAAGTGTGGCTGCAAAACGCCGACACGTTTCGATGGCACCTGCGGCCTTCGTCGGGGCGCACGTGACGTTGTTGTGACACGTCTTAGCGGCTGATCTCGTGTGGCCTCGTGCCACTCGGCAGCCCTCAGGAGGCGCTCGTCCCAGGTGCGTGGCAACATAAATGCCCCCCCCCGCTCCGCTCCACGCCCCCCCCGCCATCCCGTCGGCCGTCTCACTGATCCTGAAAGCCCCTCTGATCCAGCAGTGGTGAAAGCAGCAGGTAACACCAGTGGAAACATGTCAGGATGACGTGGGCCCACGCTCGCTGCTCTGTCAGCGAGAGGAAGACGCAGAGCGGCGACAGCGCGAACCCCTCAGGATGAGGATAAATCGCCTTTCTCTTTTCTTCTTTGGAAAAGCAGTTTAGTTTGCATTCAGCACGCCTCATATTCATTGAAAACATGCATTTGTAGGATGAGTGCGTAGTTTGCTCCCACCAAAAAGTCCAAGTATTTGATGTGGAACATGATTCCTTACTTTTGTGTTGTGTTTTTATTTTGGGGTTTCTCTTAATCAATGGTTCCCAAGCTAGGGTCCAGGACCCCTTTAGAGTGGACGTCTGAGATGACCGGGGGGGGGGCCTGAGGCGTTGCCCATTTTGAGCTCACCAAAATTTGAATTTCACATTTAAAAAAAAAACGATCAAATTAAAAGATAATAGAACTGAGAAGTCACCTGGTAAACTAACCAGTGCCTCAGCTGCCCTTTTATTTTGAAGTGCCAGTGTCCAGAGACAAGAATGTTTAGAGGAATATTTGGAGGCTTCATAGAAAAGAAAATGGAGAGCCACTTTTCTGAATTACCTCCTTCAGACTTTGGGGTCCCACTAATTTTGGCGCATTGTTAAAAAAAAATGGTTGTACTTTTTAAGTGAGTGGGGGGGGGGTCAAAAAAGGTGTTTTTTAACCATTCAAAATTCAACTTTTAGACTTCTAAACTTTTTCCAAAACCACAAACATGATGCCTGTTTTCATCCAGTAGCTGAATGATTTGTTCTTTGCAGCCTTGCCTGGACCTGATAAGTTGAACGGTTGGAGATTTTAAATCGCACAATGCTTCACTTTGTCGCATTAGTATCAGATTCTTGCAGAATGCAAACACCCGGGTGGGAGTTCAGGCAGACACGTAATGAATCGCAGTCGTCGGACCCCGTCAGACGCCTGGCAGATGGCAGGCCGGGGGTTATGAAGTTGACTCGCTGTTCATTAATAGTGAGAAAACTTTAAATGGGAGGGTTCCCGCCGCACGCCGGGACGGCATAATAAAACATCTTGCGGGCTGTTTGATAAGCAGAAGAGGAATAAAAAAAAAACTGCCGAGGATGTTTTGTTCTCAATCAGGCTGCAGTGGGAATTGCCACGGACATATCAGACGCATCACTCACAGAGAGCTCACCGACATGAAAAGGAGCCATGCTGTTTTTTAATGGCATTAAAGAACCACTTGGCCCAAAGCTACTTGGCTGACCTTTTGCAGCGTTGCGCTCCGCTGCAGCCGGGAAGGAAACAAAATCATTTTCCCTTCATTTTCCCCACAGAGCGCACTGTATATTGATTCTTTTTAGGCTTCTCGGCCAGAACATCTTCATCATGGGGAAGCCTCGCCTCTTTTCTCCTGTGGGCATCACACACACACACACACACACACACACACACACACACACACACACACAAACACATGCTTTGTTTTACATCTTTAAATGACTTTTTGCTACCCAAGCTGGATCCAAGCCTTTGATGGTCAGACTGATGAGTGCGAATGAAAACTAGGCATTTTTTTCTATATTTCTTTTGTACCCGTTTTTAATTTAACCGATGATGGATGTGCAGCGCGTGGAGATCAGTTTCATGCTGGAATAAAACAGACTTTGGCGATTGCATTGCTGTGACCGAGTCTTCACTGGCACGTTTTGAAAATTTCAGGCTTCCACGCATCCTGAATCCAGGCCTCCACACAGGAACGCGGCCCCGGTGGAGCAGATGGTTCATCACTTCTTCATGGCCGTATACGATTGTTGCGAGCGTGTGTGCGCGCATCTCTCACTCGGCGTGCTGAGCGTTGCCGGGCCTGCCAGCTTTCTGTCTTCTCTCTCTCTCTCTCTCTCTCTCTCTCTCTCTCTCTCTCTCTCTCTCTCTCTCTCTCTCTGTCTCTCTCTCCCTCTCTCTCTCTCTTTCTATCCAGTTGCAGTTTGCTCTGCTGCCAAAACGCCTGCAAGTAAAAAGAAAGGGGAAAAAAAAACTCAAACAAAAACGGCTTTTCTCGGGCGCCCAATCCGGTGGCCCTGTTAAAGTTTAAATGAATATAAATGGAGGTGTGTATGCATGCGGGAAAACGATGCCCGCTGCTCGCGGCCTTGTTCATTAGCAACGCTCGCCTCTTCAGAGGTGCAGGTAACTGAGTTCATGGGTGAAGGTACATTCATTCTGTGGCCCATAATTAGATCTGCTGGGAGAATGCGCTGCACAATCCAGTGCCCCCCGGATGCATCATGCTTAGCATTATAAATACTATATGTGTGGAGTGAAGTCGGGTGCACTTAAAGGGAGTGGATGAGTTGCAAAGCCTTTTATCTCCTCATTCGCCTTCATCATTAGATGTTTGTTTCAGCGGTGTGTTGGTTCAACACCTCTTTTTTTTATCTGCCCGCCCTTTAGCTTGTATTAATTAGCTGTCAAGTACTGCACAGGACTGTCTGGTTACTGGACAGGACAACAAGACATAGAACATTAATTAGAATAACATTCAACAAACCCCCCCCCGATTTCACGTTCGGATCAATTGGACGCAGGTTTCAGGCTCACGTGATCCCAGCGTGAGTCGCGCCTGATGCTGAGGGATGAAGTCGGCTGTCTCCTCTCCTCTTCCTCCCTCAAAGGGAGGCTGCGACTCAGCAGCAGAACCAGCGTCTCCCCGGGGTGCCTCCTCAACACCTCCCCACTCAACAAACTGACACTTCCTTCTGCTGCTCTGCAGAGATCACCGTCCAACTTCCCTGCTTTTCCTTCCGTAACCATTCACCTGCCCAAAAATTGGAAGAAAAAAAAAACCCTTATTGTTTAATCTGGGTGAATTTCAAAAAGCAGAAATCACCTGGACGAGGTCAAAATGTTCCACAGGTGTTCAGCTGCTGAACCTGAACCTGAACCCAAACTTACCTCACTTAACCCGATCCAACGTACCGAGAAAGGTTTCTAATCACAGTGAGAGACACGTTTCTGTTTGCGGAAAGGATTTAGCTTTGCAGCTGTGTTCTAACTCGTCAACGCAATTTCTCTTCAGGAGACTCGATTTCTGAAACGGCACCTTTACAGGTCACAGCTGAATCAGAACGCTGCCGCTCGCCAAAAATCAAGAAGATGGATCATATCATTGCCGCTCTGAGGTCGCTACACATGCTTCCTGTCTGCCAGAGCTGATTTCAAACCATTGATGTTGGTTTACAAAGCACTGAATGCTTTAGGGCCAAAATACAGTTCCTGATCTGCTGCTTGACTACGAACCGTCTCGACCTCTCACGTCATCTGAACAGGCCTGTTTTCTGTCCCCAGAGTTCCAGCTGGACATGAAGACACAGCGCTCCGTTTTTACTCCCCAAACATCTGGAGCAAACCTCCAGAGAGCCACAGATCAGCTCCAAAGCTCACCAGCTTCAATTATGACTCCAGGCTTTTTCTTTTTCTAACAAATAAATTTGTCTTAATTTTCTATTTTATGATATTTGCTTAATTTTGTCCAATTTCTGTTTTATTGATTGCTTTTATATTTTATAGATAATATAATATTTTGAGAGAGCGAGACAAAGACAGAGAGAGGGAGAGCGAGAAAGAGAGAGAGAGACACACACACACACACACACACACACACACAAAGACAGAGAGAGAGAGCGACAGACAGACAGACAGACAGACAGACAGACAGACAGACAGACAGACAGACAGACAGAGACCCCCGCTGAGAAGTGAAGCCTTGAACAGGACCAGGAGGGCTGACATCTCACTCCACCTTATCTGACAGAAACAGAGTCGATGCAGCGCACAATAACTCAATGTTGCCCCCTACTGATCAACAATTAATGAGTCTCTTCACCGACACCGGCAAAGGCGGCCCACAAATGAACGTGACTGACCGGAGGTCAGATCCATCTAAGCTGAAGCGAAGCCTTTCAAAAAAACACAAACTTGATTTCGAAGCTTGTTTATGTCCCATCTCTTATTTGTCTGCAACTTTAATCCACCATGAATAACAAATACGGAAAAGACACAGTCTTCATATATTACCTCTGAAGGAACAAAAACTACAACAGATATCACATTTTTAAAAAGGGGGGGGGGGGTTTACACAGAAGAGTCAGACGCACAACACCGCAGGAAACAAGGTGATGACAAAGTTATCAGACACCAGGAGAAAGTGGCGATGGAGGCAGCAAGTTGAAGTCTCGGCCCACACAGATGTTAAGCACAGCTGGGGGGGGGGGGCACGGGGTGAGACAAAGCAGACAGTTTTGAAGTGCAGCGGATCAGACGTCGGGGGTCAGAGGACGGAGACAACAAAGCGTCGGCGAGCGGGCGAGACACAGCGTGGCGAGGGGGAGACGGCAGGGGGAGTACAAAGAGTGACACCGGTGGGCTGCGAGGTGTGAGGCCTCAGCTTCAGACACAGAGGACAGGAACCTCCACGGCTGCTGTTAAAGGCAGAGACTGAAGGGGGGAGGGGGGGGGTGGCGGAGAGCGCCTGAAGACAGCCCCGGGATAAGAAGCACTGTGGAGCTCCAGCGTGAAAGAAGAAGAAAACTGCAGCTCATTTGAAGAAAGTTCTTCTCTTCTGTGGTGCAGAGCGCTGTCAGAACCTCAACTACTCTTATTTTTGTTTATTTAAAGGGTCAGTTCACCCAATAACCAAAGAAAAGGGGACTTGACTCCAGTCGTAAGCATACAATGCTTTCTCGAACCAGTAGCGTTTGGCTTCACTGTGATGTTGTTGAACCATGAAATGAAAAGGGGTCAAACTGTCTTCTGGGGAGACATTCGAGGGTCTCCAGTTGGCTGTGATAAGTCAGTAAATGTTGCTTATTAATAAGGTTTCTGCGCCTCATGTCTCTCAAGAGGAAATCCTCCCATATTGTTTCATATATGCTATAAATTATCAAACGTGTTCACATTTAATTTTGTGCCACTGCGAGACGCTGCTTCATCTCCCTCCAAGGCTTCAAACTCCAAAGTCTCTGAGCACACAAACAGATCGAAGATCTGCGAGCGTGTCCCCCTTTTTCCAGTGTTACCGCGCAAACACAATTAGAGCCCCAAAATTAGTGTGTAATCTGGATTTTTGGACTGTGTTTCCTCAGTGTTGTTTTGTTGAAAGCAGTCTCCAGTGGGATCGCTTGACAGCGAGTCGTGTGGATTATCCACAGAGACAGGGAGGCATTTCTGGAAGAGGAAAAAAAAAAAAAAAAAAACAACCAACAAACTTGTGGTTGCTGTCAATTTTTAAGCACCAAAACAGAAACTCAGCTTCCTGGAACTCGGCTGGAAGCAGGAATCTTGGGAGATGATCGTTCTGGCAATAATTACTCCTTTTATTTGGCAGTGTTTTGGTATTTATCAGGAAAAAAATGTGTCAAATATTCTCTCTCTTGGAGCTCGTTAGTTTCAAGCAGGCGTGTCTGTTTTCAGTTTGGTTTTTTTTAAAGATTTCACATTTTGGGACTTTTTCCATTTGTCTCTTCAGTTGATTGTGATGTATAGAGGAGTTATCTCGGCCTCCTGACATTGTCCTTCCACAGATTTAACATGATGAATCTTTAAAATGGTACAGCAGACACTCCCTGCAGATCAATTCATTATTGAACTCAGCTCTTTCTTGTTTTGTAATTCTTGGCATATCTCTGGAGAAAAGTCCGTTTCGGTTCGGTGGATGAAACGACCCCTTAAATAATGACACGTTGGTGAATCCGCAGCTTCTTTTTTCCTTTGCAATGATACAAGTAATTAACTGAAGATCCTAAACAGCACTATGATGGTCCCTGATTGTGTATTTTAACCTCGATACACCCCGAAATTAGTTTGCTTTTTTACCTCAAGTATTCACATGGATGTAGTCTACAGACACACACACACACATACCAATATATCTGCTGTTTGATATATATGAGGTATAGTCTTTGTCTAGTCTTTTCTACTGCATACAGTGTGGCACACTAAAGCACCCTTTCAACAGTCGAGCACGAGCACAGGAATGACCGACAGGAAAAGGAAAGGAGAGGAAAAAGTGCACGTTCTCCACAGTTTTGCTCGTCAGCAGAGAGGAAGCTCGGGGAGGGAGGAGAGAGTCTCCAGATAATCTACAGGCAGAAACACTGGACAGAAGGTAAACAGTCATCCGGTGTGATGAACGGCTGCGCCGTTATCGGGGAAGTGACCACGGGATGGGGGGGGGGGGGGGGGGGGACTC
>JASSRZ010000080.1:8014747-8055533 GCA_032164315.1 Malacoctenus gilli
CCCCCCCCCCCCCCCCCCCCCCCCCCCCCCCCCCCCCCCCCCCCCCCCCCCCCCCCCCCCCCACCCTCTGAGCCTCGCCGGCTCCGTTCAGTTTTCAAGTCCGAGATGAAGGGAACCGCACATTCTCTTTGCTGCATTCGAGTCTGTCAAATAAAATCAGCGTTGACCTCTGTCGTCCCGTTAGTACAAAACAAACGAAACAATTGTCGTCTTCAGCGCTAACATTTAAAAAAAAAAAAAAAAAAAAAAAGGAAAGAAAAATTACCAACCCTAACGCCAAATAAAGCTTTGCAAATTGCACTCTGATGTGGCATCAGTCCCGAGCCTCCATCCCCCCCACCCCCCTCTTTTATTAGGACATATTTACATTCAGTGGTTCAGTCCAGGACGGCAAGAGATAGAAAATGTCAGTACAAAGCAGAACTAAGAGAGATTTCATGTTGGATTGCAGAAACAAACAGATCCGCGACCGGCTGCATCTGATGAGTGATCCTGGCAGTCCTCCTCGTTTTGGAGCAGCTGCTCATTCCTTGGGGGGGGATTGTTGCTGCTCTGCCAGACCAGCGCAGTCACGGCTATCGTCTGCCCCCTGCTGTGCACTCAGTCCCGTTACAGAGGACCCTGCCTCCCCCCGAGCAGGAGAGTTCGCGTTGCTGCTGAACAAGAAAGAGAGAGAAACCCAGACCCCTCCGTTGCCAGTCTGCGGCCCCCACGAGGGCCTTGGTTGTCAGTCCAAGGATTCCGGGCGGTTCTTTGTTTCCTTTGTTTTTTTTCGCCGTCAGTCCGTGCGACTTTTACCGCAGCTTGAGCTTGAAGGCGGAGATCTCCATAGGATCCAGGCTGATGGACGAGTCGTTGGCCAGCGGCGTGCTGGAGTGCATCAGGGTCAGCGACATGGGCTGCAGCAGCTGCAGGTCCAGGTTCTTGAACAGCCCCGAAATGCTCAGCTGCAAAGAGAACCAAAAGGTCTCAGAGAGGGTAAAAAAAACTCCAGACTCACTCGTTCGCTTTCAGAAACTGGACCGACGCTGCATATGAAGCTTGGATTGCAGAGGTGTTGTGAACAAAATTACCAATAAAAAAAAAGTGGAGAAACAGCTGCTGCTCGTATTTAATGACACAATCGTCTGCAGTGAAGTGAAATTAGTCAGCAGGGAGCTCGTTTCATCTGCTGGATCTATTATTTGGTACTTAAATCTGTTAGAAGCCATCACATCGACTGATGGTTTGTGTATAAAATCCTGAGATGAAATCCAATAGCTGTAGCTGATACATTTAGAGGGATAAAATCATTCTTTTTGAAACCCGCAGTGCGAGGATTACACAGGCGCACAGGGAAGAAACACAGTAAATAACTACAGTCAATGCCAACCGTACATTTTTTGTTGTTTACAAGGAAATTTGTTGAGGTTTTCTGCAGTTCTTTTGGTAAACATCATAAATTATCCCTGTCGAACAATAAACCTGGACAGCATAACTTGGGAGAATCGATGAAAGAATCAGAAAGGATAACGAGGGCCGCAGGATCAAAGCTATCCAATGATTTTCAAATTTCAACGCAACTTTAAAAGGTTAATAGAAAAAAATAGATCAGGTAATTCCACTTTTGGCTCTAGGTGGCAGTAGAGACTCATTGTTCAGCATTGTACAGCTAGTTGTCATTAAGGCATTCAGCTATCATCCAATTTTCCTGTCAGAATCTGCTGTTGCAGAATCTGTTGCATCCTCTTTCTCATGGTTGATGGAAAGAGAGGGAGGGTAAGATCCAAAACACCATCTTGTGGTGCAAACTGGTATTACAAGTATAATAAACCAGGTGGGCGCTTGTCTGTGAGCCTATTGACATCCGGGGATTTCTTTTTTCAGGTTGTCTGTGAATAAAACTGTTGTAAAAAATCATTTAATGAGCACATTGTTTGAATCTCTGGGCAGTAAATATGAGTATTGTGGCAGTGCAATTTAGATTTTTCATGTACAAAGGGATCAAAGGTCCACAGTGTAACAGAATGAGCTTTGTTCCAAAAACGCTTTGGATTCATACTACAGGACTGTAATGATGCTGTAAAGGCAGCGAATGATCTTTTTCACATTTCCATCACACAGACACTTCTGCTCTCACCTGTCCTTGCGTGGTGGTGCAGTTAAAGCCAAGGTTCTGAGGCTCGAGGCCGCAGTCCAGCGCCAAGCGATGAAGAATCAAGGCCGTGTGTGGAGACGGAGACATTGGATCTTGCTGCTCACACCGAAACACAACAAAGAAAAAAGAAAAAATAAATAAATCAGCACACAGTCTCCAACCCAGAATTTGGTGTTCATTTTCTTTCCCAACATGTCATCATCACCTGGCTCTGGATGCTGCGCAGGTTCAGCAGGTGGAAGTCACACGGGAGGAGTGACTTGAGAGGGGCGAAGGTCTGCAGAGGGGGGATGCCGCGTCGCTTGGGCAGAACGGGCAGCGCCAACACCTCGTGGTTCAGGACGCTGCTGGTCATGTGGCTGAGCACAGATGGGAAGCTGGTCGTTGCGCTGTCCATCATCTGTCGGAGGGCAGAGAGGAGATTGCAACGACTGTGTTAGATGATAATGTAATTATTACAACACCATCAGCGGCTCACCTCTAGAGACGCGCCGCCGCCGCGACGACACGAGAAACGGGCTCTAATGACTCCGGCAGAGTACAAGGGAGATTTCTAATTCCAGTCCGAGCAGACGCAGCACTAATCACATTGTTGTGGTGTCAAATTTCAAATTAAGGGCATTACAGAGTGTCAGACGTGATGCTTTGTGACACTTCGTCCCACGTAACATCAGCAGCTTTAATCATGACACGGATGACAAAGCTACAACCAGTTAAGTCGGTTAACCCTTTCTCTGCCAGCGGGCCCTCGTCGACTTGATAAATGACAACATTTGTTACTTCCAACGGAGCCGTCTTCAGGATTAACTAGTTTCGCTACAGCTACGAGGTGAGGTGCAGGGAAGCAAATTACACACAATCACTAGAGCTTCGAGGTGAGCTAACAGGGATCCGCACTGTTGCTACGGTTACGTTTACCTCTTGAACTTCTTCAGTCAAAGTTTTCGAGAGGAAAAAATTAAAGAAGGCGGAGAGTTTGGAAAAGATGCCATCAGGCTGAAGGTAAGGAGTGTGGGGGGGAGAAGAAGGAGAGGAAAAAAGTCAAATAGAGTGAAAATGAGGGCGCGACAATAGGTACTGAAACAATATGTGAGGAAAGGTGTTATTGATCAGAGTGAATAGGAAGAAGTGTGCGTCACGTTCGACAACCTGGCACTTTATTCAGTTGCCTCGGTGAGCACGTCCGCTCGCCGTCACTTCACTGACCTTGTTCCCCGTGGATCTCCTCTCCAGCAGCAGCCGGAATCGGTTTGCCGTCTTCTTGTTGTCTTTCAGGCCCTGACCCAGCCCCCGATTATCATCCTGCATCAGTCGCCGGTCCATAATCACTTCAAGCTGGCCTGCAGGGGGAGGCGTGCGGAGCGCAGCGACAACAACCCTGACGTTTAGCGCTCGTATTGAACGTTCAGAAGCGAGTCAATAAAAACAAACACTCCGAGCTATCCGTCATTTACAACCACCTCCATTATTCACCTATTGATGATAAAAGGATTAGCTCAGTGCACAAACATCAGGGTTTAAAGTGTTTTGCTCCTTGAACCTCTTGAGGGAGAAGTGCATCGATACGATTGCATAAAAAGGCAGGAGACAAGTAAACAAAGACAGATGCGGAGCACTTCAGAGATAACTTCTATTAAAAGACAAAACCAAGACACATGAGAGGATGCTACAGAAACTGAAAAGAGACAGACCGCTCTCCAAGCTGCTGACACCCAGAGACTGAGCCGTGAGCAGCGTCAGGCGGTGGTGGCTGTCCTGGATGTACGCTTGGCTGGGCATCGGGTAGAAGTTGGCCTGCAGCGGAAGTTTCAGGTGGCGTCTGCGGGGTTGCATCTAAGAGAGAGATGTCGAGCTGTCAGCCGGAGTTGCATCACAGCATCTTTTCTTGGCGCGTCAAGTAACGCAAAGTTGTTCCCATTATGCTCCGATGCGCGGGAGGGGGGGTGGGGGGGCTCAGGCTACCTGGAAGCCATTGAGGTCGGTGTAGAAGGCGTCTCCGCTTTGAATGTCAGTGACCAGCCGCATGGCCAGCTCCTTATTGGTCTGATCTCTGATGTCCACCATAGTGCTGATTTCTACGGATAACCCGTCCACCCCTGGAACCACAAGACCATGTAAATTTGAAAAAAGATGCATGTGGGAAAGGAAATAAAATCACTTCCGAGATGAGAGTGTAAATGTAAAAAATTCTGTTCTTATTACTCTGATTATACTGTTTGACGCCTGAAGTTTGCATACTTTATCAGTTTCAGCTTTAGGTTTTAAGGCATCAGTTTAAAAAATTATCAAAAATCAAGACAAATAATAAAAATGGCACAACGGTCCACAGGCTTCCAAAACAAACAGTCCGCTCATAAAGAGTGTAAAAAGTTAATTCAATTATAAATCCTTGTTTTAATAAACATGCTGCCTTTCAGTGAATTGCACCATCTGGTGTCTTTAAACACAAAAAAAGCTTCGGCAAAACCAATTTGAACCGACTCAGCTGTGCAGTTTTGTGTGTTTATTACCTGGCACATTGTGTATGCGGATGGTCTGCTGAAAGTGCTGGTAGTGTGCCACCACCTCGGAGAAGAGGGGCCCCTCAATGACGCGCACCACGGGCACCTCTTTCTGGTTGTAGGGCTGCGAGCAGAAGGAGAGATTCGTGACGAGACGGCGCCCTACGAGCGACGCCGAGGAGACGAGCAGAGAGCGTCGACGGCGGGCTGGGTAACGAATTGCGCGGCGACAAGTGAGCACTTTGTTGTCTTTAAATCAAGAGGAGATGAAGCGGCACCCACTCTGCCTGCGTTCCCGCCCCGAGCTCCCACAGCGTGATACAATAACACAATACACAAGGGGGGGTGCTCGATCAAAGGCATCCGAGAGGCAAGTAAACAACAGAGATGGAGCCAAGAGAATACCTTTGCTTTCCCGTCAGGCAGGAAGAGGTAGGCTCCACTTTTGTCTTTCGAGGGACGAGTGCCGTAGACCATGAACTGCATCTGAACCTTCACTTCCTGAGGATCGTCTTTGCGCTTGATGCTCTGCAAATGGGAAAAGTGATACCGGAAGGAAAAGGGGGGAAAAAAAGAGGAATAAAAAAGCGAATCCGACAGTAGATGAAAGGTTGTTTGAGTAGCGGTGAGACGTGTCATGTTCACTTTGATCAAACAGACAGCACTCGTTAAGAAATCAAGCTGGTGGCTTTTCCCCCCTCCAAGGGGATCAAAGCTGAAACAGATCGGTAAATCCTCGAAACAGAAACAAAATCAAAAAGATTTAAGCGCCGATGAAAGACAAACCTCCAGCAGGCCGGTGGTCCCAGAGAAGCCAAGCGTCAGAGACTGACTACTGATGTAGAAGGTTTGGGAGTCGGCCTGCTGGGAGCGGACAGGAAGCGGGTCGTTGGCGCGGGCACTGGCCTCCCGGCCGGGCAGCCTGAGCAGGGTGTCCGAGCGCAGCGTCATGGGCGAGTCCGGCGAGTCGTAGAGGTGGAAAACAGCCAGACCGAGAGGTGGCAGACGGACCATGAACGATGCCTGGAGAGTGCGAAGGAAATAAAGTCAAGCAGACTGAAAGGAGCCACATGCAACATTTACTGATTCAACCCAATTAAACAAGTCAGTAAGTCCTTTTTTTGCACGTTTGTCTGTCTTTATATCTGGTGAGCTATAGAAATATTTCATGGCGTTACCGAGGTAACCAGCCAGCTCTAGCCTTGTTATCCCAGTTTGTAGTCTGTCCTCAAATCTAATTAAAAAATGTAAGATTTAATAGCAAAACACAAATGAAGCAGCAGCTTTTTGTGATCACCAGCTATAAAACAAACTGCCAAAACTGCTGCAATGACAAACTGCACCGTAAAGTGATTCACTCGTGTCTCCACAGTGTAGGCAACGAAAACATTACAATCAAGGCAGGAAGAAATCTATTTTGAGCCATGTAATGATTTTTGTTGAGCCGATGGGGGCAAAAACGACTTGAAATCCCGCCCCCGCCCTTAAACAAAGTGGGGAACAACCCAAAGAGTTTGAGAAGCACTGCAGTACTGCCACCCAATGCACAAAAGTTGCACTGCTTGCAACCTAAATACGCTCGGCCCCTAAAAAGCAGAAACCCTAACAAGCACAAAGGACGGAGGCTTAATTTTCTTTGTTAATCCCGTTGTCAAGAGCTGACCACAAGGCATTCATTAAAAGTTAAAAGCGCTCACACGTTCGCCCCAGTGCTGTAATTAAAAAAGTGAGAGGCTGCGTTAATGAGAGCGTTTCTGTTACTGCGTTACATTGCAGCAATTCATTATTTTCTGTGGGTGGAGAACGTTTTTTTTGGGCAAAACAAATTAGAATTAAACACAATTACAGTGAAGTGAAAGTTTTCACAACCGCAGATGCAATATATGAAGGGAGCCAATTTTCTTTCTCTCCAAAGAGCTGAGAGAATTCGTCTGCTCTGCTTCTGGCAAAGGAACAGAAAAACCGAAAGAAACAAATCGAAGCAAAGTTTTGATTCAACTTTGCTTTCAAGGACTGTAATTAAGTATTGTACAGTAAATAACATTATATACAGTGAGTGCATAGTCTCAAAAAAATGTTTTTTCCATTAGGCAACCTAGTTTTTCATTGCAAATAAGCACAACAGTGTTTCAAGGTGCTGGCGTGCCACATTACTTTGAATTTAACAGGTAGGCGTTTGTTTACTCAAAATTGTTTGCGTCGGTTAGGACAGTTTGAAGGATCATCTGAACTGTGGCGCAGGTTAATCCAGGTGCTTTTTTATTTGCAGTGGGGGAAAGCAAATCAGTTCACCCAGCAAAGCAAATACAGCAAGCCAACCACACAACAGAAGTGACACGCATGACATCACTCAACATCTGTGCAACAAGCAAACAAAACCAACCGGACAACACAATTCAGTCGCAGCAGCTGACTGTCGAGATTTTTCCTCCTTGTCAGAGATTTGAGGCAACGGCTCCCGAAACAAAGACGAAAATCTTGGCACAGCCGCGTTAACCTGGCAGCCAGCGATGTTACGCCCGCCACTCCATCTGGATACGCTCTATGAAAAACTGCTCACAAACAGGCAGGGACCTTGAAACTGCTTCGCAGGTGATTGGACGAACCACCTGGCTGTCACTCTTTCACATCGTGTGTCTGCAATCAGTCCGATCTATGGTGCACAGGACTTATGCTGCTTGCTTCAAAAGCACCAGAGAGAAACCGCGAGTGACGTGGGATGTAGAAAGGGTTGTCGCCATCAGACACAGTATTTAACATACAAGGACTTTCCTTCTCAGCCATCTCTCAGGTTTAATAGTCCAAAAGACACCGATAAAATACCCAGTGAGCAGCAGCTCTCTGGGCAAAGAGGACAAGCCGACGCCGGAGGTCAAAGGAGACTTGCCAAAGCGTAGAGGCACATTGACTCAAATGACCACTTGAGAGAATCGAGGTGAGCAAGAGGCCACCTCTGACATGCCATCAAGTCAAACCTGAGGGCAGACGGGCCACAGCAGCAGAGGACCAGGCAACATCAATCCGCCAAATATAGCACTTCAGCATTCATGAAAAGCCCTTCATCTGGTTTGAATTGCAATCCAATCAAAAAAAAAAAAAAAAAACCTGGAAGGTCGTGTGTGCTGCGCTGCCCACTTTCAGAGGTCCGCTTGCATTATCGAATTTTTCCCCCCCCCAACACAACAGCTCTTCACAGCTCTCGAACTTTGCTTGTACAAAGGTGCTTTTGTCCCGTTGTCTCTCAGCTTGTCCAAAAGGTTTTGAATGACCGAATGTTCATTGCTCAAGATGCAGTTTGCAGCGCCGTTGACTTGAACTGAGAAGCCATTTCAGGCCACCTCCTGACACACACGAGTGGAGCAGAGCATCGGCTGCAACGCTCAATATAATGCCACAATAAAGCCCGACAACACTGCAAACGACAGCCTCAAAATAAGGACACAGGTAAATCCAAACAACTCTCGTGCTTAACAGACCATTACTATCATCGAGGAGGATTCAAAGCAGTGCACGAGGTAGACACTACAAATAAAAATCGTACAGCTTCAACTCCAGTGACTCTAAAAAAAACTTTCAAACTATTTCCAAGCACCTAAATTGTGCGACTTTAAAGACTTTCTCCTGAGCTGTGAGCCTGTCGAACTGCTTCTCACCGCACATTACAGTGTAGACACTAACAGAAGGATATGTGCAGACTGTGCCGCTGTGCGAGTAATAATAATGAATTCCGCTCCTCACCTCGAACACCTCTGCACTCATCTGACTCGCAGAGCTCCACTGAGCGCTCAGCTGCACGGGGAGAGTCTGTCCGTCCTCGGTGAGCACCCGCACCCTGACCGTGTTGACCAGCACTGTGACCACACACAGCCGCTCCTGCTCGATGGGGTTGAAGAGAACCAGATACCTGGCGGCGAGAGTGGGAGCGGAGAGAAATGCAAGCCTGAGCACAGGATGGTGTAGGAGTGTCTGCAGAGATGAACGATGCACAGGGATGCAGATAATACCTCGGTCCTGCTGGGTCCAGCTCGATTAAAGTGCGCTGAGGCAGAGAGTCTTGAGTGGCTCGCCTGTCATCCTGCAGAAAGAGAAATATAACACGGGAAGCGCGCTGAATACTCAATCAGAAGCGTGTTTGCAGATTTCTTAAGGACATCTCTTTATGACACAGAAGACGCTGTGAACACGCTTCCTCTTACCGTCTCCAGGAAAGGCTCCGTCTGGTAAAAGCGATAAAACTCCTTGTTCTTCATCACCAAGAAATGAGCAGCATTGATGATCACCCTCTTCAGACCGATGAGGGAACGCAGCAATCTGAGGAGAGGGAGAAGGGGAATGAAGGTGTCACCGCAGCAGCCACCACAGGAGACGACTTGTTTCTCTGCCTCGGTGTAATAAACAGGCGAGAATAGATCACCAACAAGATTAAAAAGAGAAATTTCAATTTTTTTCCTACTTGATGAATATCTTTTCTTTGTGTATTTCATGAATATTTGAAGGGTGCTGCGATCCCTACTTGGTGCCGTAGTCGATGACAACGTTCTCCTTTGCCGTGCCGGTGATGGCGTCGTGATGCTGGAACAAGCCAACTGACCGCCTGGCATCGACCAGCAGGGAATAATCTGTGACCGGGTAGCGTCCCTCCATTCCTGCATGCCGAGCGTTTGCTACTGCGAGGCTGTAAAGGATCTCTGCCCCCCTGAAGCACACAGGCAAACAATTCTCATAAAAATAAGCCCCTGTGTGTGTTTAGAAAAGTTTACTCAATTACCATTATGTGGGGAAATACACTGGGGGCACCAGAGTGCAGCTTGACAGACTGGGAAGAAAAGGATCATTATTACTGAGTCTTTTTGCTAAAAAAGGCCTTTTTTCCCCAGACATACAAGTGCTCAACTTTGAAATGACAAAAAACACACCATTAAAAATCATCATACAAAGGGACTGTTGAAATGCGACCTCCAATCGGCTGCAGTGTGGCCATTTCATGACCCAAAAAGTGACTTGCATGTGCAGAAGGCTGCATGACGCCACACAGACCACCGTGTTGTTCACGGAAATGAAAAGGGTCACTTATGAGCCCACAAAATGGATTAGGGTCTCTTTTTTCATGTGGTGTGAATGTAGCCAATAAAGTTTAAAACAAACAACTAATGAGTGTTTTGATAGCTGATCATACGCCACTGAGTAAACAGATGAGATGAGAAATCAAAGGACTTCAAAAGACTTCAAAAGCTCTTTCAAACTCATCAGCTCTCAAATTAAGCACAAGGCTGCTCGAACTGAGGGTCAAACAGAAATGATTAAAAAAAAAAAAGGAAGGGTTATTAATTCTATTATATTTTTTAATGAACCATTAGCCGTTATTGAACGTCAACTAATCAAAGAAACCAAAAAACATAACGCTTAAATCAAAAGATGGTCAAAAAAGCTCAGTGTTGTTTTGTGTATTTATTTGATTGAACAAGGACGGGAAGAATTCAGATTTAGGAAAATCAATGAAAAAAAACAAAACAACCTGAGCTTCTATTCAGTTGGATCCAAGGTCAGGTGCTCCTTTGCGCACATGACAACCAAGATCCACAAGTCACCCTTTTGTTACCATATTCAGGGTGAAATCTTTGACGTGTTGCACTGCACCGGTGTCACCATTATGTCTGACACCAGGTGCCTGTTGGCAAAAGCAGGAAGGGAGGAAAACGCCTCCCTACGCTGAGAAACCGTTCTGGTGACGTACGTTCAGTTTCTCCCTGACGTATTTCATGATGAATTGTTGTCGTAGCTCAAGAAACAACTGTTGCATCTCCAGACATCAGAGCGATCGCGTTTGTGGGGAAAAATAGACCTAATTACAAACTGCCTTTAAATTCTATATGATTGAACAACTGCAAAGTGAATGTACGGTGCTGCAGTCGTTACTGCTGTCACCTTACAGCAGGGCACTAACAGGGAGTGCGAGATATGAATGTTTGCAAATTTTCAAAAGGAGATTCCATTTTGTTATATATGCTTGTCAGTACTCTGTAAAGTGTGATTAACTACCTGAGGTGTGACTCGATGACGCGGTCCAGGCTCTTGTAAAAGGGCCGAGAGGTGAAGTAGCCGGTCCAGTAGTGGTCCTCTCGGTCTGCATAGGCGAAGAAATCTCCACTGAGCACAGGGAAGTCGGCGGGTCTGGCTCCCTGGGCGACGCCGTTCGCTTTGTACATGGCATTGAAGTAGTCAGACAGAGTCCCAAACTGAGCCTGGATGAACAAACAAGAGAAGAAAGGGGAAAAAAAAAAACCCCGTCCTTCATTATCATTCACGGGCGTTTCATCTTACGCAGCATCTTCTTCAACTGAATATCAACTCATGACAGATTCTTCACTCTGTCAGCGAGTTAAAGTACCACTGCATGATTCATTAGCACAACAAAGGCTGTATACCGAGACACTTGGTACATCACATGCTGAGAGAGGCACAACAACAAAGAAGTAAAAAAAACATTAAGAAAATGAGGAGAGAAAAAAACACGTGTATTTTGGGTACATAAAAATGTGTATTTTGGGTACATAATTTGTGACAGCTGAAGAAAGGATCGTCTCACTTGAACATGCATCTCAGGGTGGGAATTCATGTAGTCGAACAGCTTCTGGTAGTTGGTGTATTGCTGATCCCACTCCAAAGCTTTGTCGTAGCGGAAGTCGTCTCCCAGAGGAACGAGGAGCACCTTGCTGCGGTAGAGTTTCGACTTTTTGCGGTACTGATCGAGCAGCAGGTGTGCCCTGATTAACAGAGAGGAAGAGTAAGGGGAGGGTGGGCTGGGGGGGGGAAACTGAAGGGGCACTTTTCTTGGCATCCAAGCTGCTCTGCTTTGCATATTTTTTAGGAAATCACATTGACCTTGGAAAATGGGAGGATCAAATGAGCCCTGGGGGTATATTCCGCTGAAAAATGTCCTTTGGAAACATCTTTAGGACCTTTAAAAGCTGCTTAATGTGACGGCGGAACTATCAGCAGTTAATTTTTGCCTCCCTTCAATCACGCACCCTCTCTGGCCGTTGTCGCTGGCCCGAGTTCCACACGAGTTTATATGCAAGTTACCATAAAACGCTGAACTTCAACAGCAATGGACGGCCTGCTCGCTACGAGCTTTAGCAAGTTAACACCAATAATATATAAAGAACAGTAAATGTTTATCACTGGTGGATGATACTTTGACCAGTGCCGGTTTTACTTGGCATAAATGTGCAACAAATAAATATTTGAACAGCATCCCAGAGATTTGTTTATGCAAGGTTACAACAAGATACAAACTGAAGGCAACCATTTCATAGTTAGAAATTACATTTGCAGCTCTGATTTGCAAACGACGTCAGTAGACATGCTTCTAATATCTTTTGCAATCAGAAATGTGTGTGTGGGGGGGGGGGTGCCCATATCATCCATATCTATGTGTGTGTAGGAATTGTTGATCTTGATCTTTAGGAAATAGTATAAAGATCATTTTAATCGACTTTCACGCATGGAAGCTTCTTAATCATTAAGGTTCATAATAGCAATACCTTTCGTTAAAATCTAATTTAGTCATATTTTTCTACTCACCTCATTTAATACTACTAATTAATAACTTAAGCAGCATTTTCTAATCACTTCTTCCTGAATTCCTTTGGTTCGATTTTGAATATACCCAAACTAAACGCTCACCTCTCGGCTACATTGGCTTCCACAACAGTTTTTGGTGGCACTTTCCAGGGACAGTTGATGCGACCACCTGGTAACCTCTTGAAGTCGAACTGGCAGCAGACCTTTGGGTCGGGCCCACAGGTGTGAGGCACGTCGTAGCTGTAGAATGGCATCATGTGGCAAAAGATGTCTGTCGTGGACCCCGTGTCTGTTAAAGGAGTGAGTCCACATAAGACAGTGTGAGGATGCGGTTCATGCATCAAGGCAACATGTGCACCTAGAGGCAAAAGCACATTCGTTTCTCATAAAGCAACATCGTATCATGGAAAATTTCCATCCACGTGAAACCACTGAAATTGCTGGAGCATTAATGCCAGGCCTGTAGGAGGTGCTGTTTGGCTGCATCAAGAGGAGAAGAGTGAAACTGAAGTAAACAGTAAGCCAATTAGCATGCAGGTTAAAAGAGCAGTGAGGTTATGGCATTATTGCTTAGGCGTTATCTTTCACACATGACCATTAAGGGTACTGGTGTGCTTAAATTTACCAACTCCCCTTTCAAGGAAGTAAACAATGTAAACTCTCTGTTTTTGCAAAATACCAGCTCCGTGCATTAAGTGACACCGTTACAATTAGAGACGTTTGTGGAAGCAGAGCCTAAGGGCCTTGTAGTCACAGCGAGACCAGAGCTGAAAAACTAGCAAAGTTTACAGAAAGAGTTTAATGAAGATGCTCACAAACAGAACCAGAAAAAGCAGTAGAAGTAAAAAAAGAGAAAACAGACCATAACCACTCATAAGAGTGGATGAACATTTGGACTGACAATCATGGACTGGAGTAGATTGACAGATCTGATTCTCCCATTAAGCACAAATGAACAGTAAATCTCTGGCAGGCGTCCAATTCATTCGGAAACAATCACGGATGCAGCCCATCTCAGACCCATTACACAGTGGTTGTCCTTCCAAAAACCCCTCCTCCATTTCAGAGGCCATGGCAAGTGGCATGACTCATTTGGCAATGAGCTTAACAAAGATAAGCACATGAATCAGATGACATGGCTGGCTGTGGGCCACTCACCCCACGCCTGCCTCCACATGAACTCCAGGCTGCGGGTGGAGGCAAAGTGTTTTTTAATGGAATAGTGCACCCGCTGGATGAGCATGCTGGTCAGGTTGGCCCTCTTCAGCAGATAGGGCATGGTGGCACTGTGTCCAAAGGGGTCCACGGCCCACCCACTGCGAGGAGTTATACCTGTGAGGGGCAGGGCGTGAAGCAGGTTTATGGCGGAGTAACGGAAGAAATGCATCTATCGCGTAAATCTCTGTCCGCAGCGGGAAACACTGAAAGTAGCACAAAGCATTTTATCACACACCGAGAGTGAGGCTACATCTGCTGAATGCGGGATGACAAGCTCAGATTTCATTATTGAGCGCGGTGAGGAGCGGTATAAATTTAGGCTCAAACTGGCGTGAAAGCAGAAGTCGTAAAAATTCACAGACACACTGATGTCCCTAAATATTACAGCCTCACTCCTCTGAAGATGAATAAAGTGGCCTGATTGAGGGATGACTTCTCTGTAACTGTGTACCTAAATTTCTCTCCAGCCACTGGTGCCCCTCGATGAGCTGGTCTATCATGGCAAAGTAGTGAACGTTGGCTTCGTCTGTCATCACCCAGCCTCCTGTCACAATCTCAAGCTGTCCTCCAAGGATCAGTCTGTTGAAAAGAAAGGATTAGGAACACAAGGTGAGGATAATCCAGCCCTAAAGAAGCGTAGTCACATTAACCAGATAACGAGCTATTTTTAGAGCCCCCACAATCTGCCAGCAGATACCACCTACTGAGAAAAATACAGTTCTCGCAGCCAGCGAGGCATCAAAGCGATTTCAACTAATTCTCTGATTTTTCAGGGCGACAAAAAGGCCAAACTTTGCGCTTCACAAAAAGCTGTGACTCACTTGCGCATGGCCTCCTGTTTGTGTACGTCTGCAGTCTCCCACCACTTGGAGAAGAAGGAGATCTCGGACCAGATGAACTTCCTGCGAGGATCCTCCGCCAGCTTCACCACCATGTTGTTTAAAATATGTTGCGTCTGGTCTGCGAAGTACTTGTCAAAAGTCTTGATCCAGCCTAACAACACCAGAGGAGAAGTCTGGAGCAATCTGCACAGCCATTTTTATGGAACAATACACCCTCCCACCCGGCCCTGATCTTGCCCGCTGATAGAGAGACACGAGGCAAGGGCAGGTAGAGCGAGTCGGAGCAGCAACGGATCAAAAATAAAACTCATATTTTATTCAGGCAAAGCTGTTCTCTTCAGAAAGCTATTTAGCAGAGTGGCTCCTCAAAAAAGTGACTCAAAAGCACTCAAAATGTGCAACACTGGAGATGACTGAAGTCTTTTGAAGTGCTGCCATATATTTATTTACCATTATAAGTATCAAAACTCCACGTCTGAGAATGCATACAAACTCTGATGATTCACAAATTCACTGCGATAAAAATAATGAGAATAATCGTAAATAACTACAAATAAATATTTGTCCATTTCTAAGATCTAATTAAAACAATGAAGCCTGTCTCAAATTTTAAAAGCTAATTATGAAAATAAAACAAATGTTGCATTCAAATTTTTGTCCTGGAGCACATGTAGCTCAGTCCACATGCAAATATCCACCATGGCGTTATGTAAACACAGTTGGACTGCTTCCCTCGAACTTTACTGACACACAAAAAGGTTAGAACCACAGCAACCAGAAATACTTCAATAATTCAAATGCGGCACGAAAATATCCCAAAACCTATGCAGCGCAGTTTAACGAAACACAGTTTAAACTCAAGCTATTTTTCCCCTGATGTTGCTGGACAAGTTTTGCAGGTCAATGCAGCCTGTCAACATATCAGTAACTGTCAAGTTAGTTGGATTGTGGCACCAGCTGGTAAACAATGTTAATGGAAATGTCAGTCTGAAATAAAATTGCATGGAATCATTCCTATAAATAGCTGCCGTTTTCCAATGCCAATATCTCCTTAATTCCATTGTTTGTGGCTAAGCCGTCAATCACATCAGCATTATGCTAATAACAATGGCAAAGACTGCATCAAGTTGTGAATGATTTCTGCACCGACGTAAGCAAACACCCACTCAGCGAAAAGTCAATATCTCCACTTTTTCTGTACAAAAAAGGCCCTTTTGACTTTTACAAGGAAACCGTTTGGAAACAGTTCAAGTTTACAACGACACATTCCAAATATTCACACTTATTAGCAAGAGCTGAAACTCGTGAAACTCACCTGGATCATTGTGGGAGTGAGGCACCACAAACACCTGCAGGGGTTCAGTGTCCCACTCCTCTGGCTCATAAGTGATATCGAAACCCTGTTTCCACACACCGCCATCAAGGTTGTCAAACTTAAGAAGGGAGTACACATCCAGCATCTACAAGAGAACAATTAGTCACCATTAAAGCTTACACACCCACAGTGGCATAAAGCTCCAACGATGACATGCGTGGTTCAGCCAAATAGTCATTTGGGACTGAGCTGACCTGAACATCTGCTTGACTGTGGCTGCCTACGGAAAACTGGCAATCCTGGGGCTTAACGGCGAGGAAAGTGGGACGCCCATCGAAGGGGAGTACCCAGGAACCGTTGGCACTTCTGAACGGCAGGTGGCCGCTGGGAGACACGGCTCCTGTGTCTGTGAGCTCCATCACAGAGTCTTTTATGTGGCTGATGATTTGATGATTTTCCTCCAGGAGCTGCTCCAGCTGCTCTATCCGGTTCTGCAGGACCGAGATTTGGCTCTAAAAAAACAAAACAAAAATAAACACATGGTAAACGTAATGAACACACAGCCAGCTTGACTACAAGCTCTCCATAGATCAAGTACACATACTTTTATTCTGTGAGAGTGCATAACTTTGGTCTGAAGTTTAAAAATTTAAGCAAGGGAACACAGCAGAGGCTTTAAACTATTTATTCAGCACATTAACTTTACAGTTACAAACGCTGCATAACTGGATGTATCAGTAATATATAAATAATAGGAAATTGATGTGATAATTGGGCTCTGTATTCAAGCACAAGCACTACTTAGTAATTTCCACTTGAGACTTAGAAAGGTAGAGATGTTAATATTTATTGATGGCTATGTTTGGCTCCTGGTGGACCAGCGTTAAAATAAACAAAGAGAATTTAAATAGCGATAGCAGCAGAAAAGGGTTCTTACACAAGATAATGCACCACCGCCACTGCAGTGTCTTACCCGTGGAAAGTTCCCGCCATTCTGTCGCCTTGCAGGGTCGTGCTGGACTCGGTCCAACATCAGATACAGCGAGAAGACAGCCACACAGAATATGGCCCCTCCACACACTGTCACCTGTTTCCTCAGCTTCATCCTCCTCTGGAGCAGGCTTTTTCCCGGGATGTCAATGTTTTTGTGTTCAAAAAAAAAAAAAAAAAACGACCTTGATTGGGGTTGTTTTTAAACAGCACGGAGGAAAAAGTCCTTGAAAAGTGGAATGCAATCCTTCACAGAGAGGGGGAAAAGGCAGCTATGCCAGTTTTAATGGTTCAATTCCACTCCTGCGATACCTCCAACCTCCACTCACCATACTGGAACCCACAGCAGAGGAGGCGACAGCAATGGTGGCAGTGGAAAAGGGCTACTAAATCAGCAATGGCTGGCAAAAAGTCTGATAGTTTGGGCCAAGCCACAGCCACCGGTGGGCTCCTTCAAAGTAGCCCTTGTGCTCAACCATCCAAATCGAACGAGATTGCAGGAAAAGAGAAAAAAAATAGCGCCACACACAAGGGGTGAAAAACAGGGGGCCTAGTGTCCCTGCCGCAGCATCGTGTGCGAGGCTGTGGGCCTGCTTCTTCGTCTTCCAGTCCCCCCACCCCACCCCAAGCACAGTCTAATCCTTCAGTACAACCACAGCCCCCTTCCTTGGCTCAATTGGCTCCCAGAGCCATAACAGTTTGCACACTAGGCCTGTGGTGGTGCAAAAGGAGCAGGCTGAGGAAAAAGACCAAGTTGGCTGAGAGCAGCAGCTTTTTAATCAAGCCTCAACTCAGCCCAGAGCGGCTCCAGGAATTAAAATGAGACAAATGTCATTCTTCTCTCAGAAGCATAGTGACTGCATATCCAGCGTGGCAGCATGGGCAGCTGTCCTTGATCACAAGCGCCAAGTTAAAAATCACATTAGAGGGGGTCTTCTTCAGCTGTTGAGAAAGTTTCAGATTGATGAAACATGAGGGGGAAAAAAGCATATTCAGCAAGCTATTTCTGGAGACTGACTGACACACAAGAAACACAACTGACTGCTACTTTTTAGTGAACTGGCAAGCAAAAAAAACCCCGAACAGAGACAATCAACCTGGCACGGTGATCCTGTGTTTTCCTCACAGCACTAACGCTGGTTCATGTTTTCCTCTGTGTGCAAATCCATGATCATAATCCGCTCACTTCCCAGGCAGGGACTATCTCCGCATTACCCCTGGGAGTTTGGATAATAACGCAACAGACGCACTTCTTCAGACTTGAGGGAGGGGGAAATGTCAGCATGAGGCAGTCCGATTTCTTTCGACCATCTGGGCCAGGACACATCCCACATAGAGGGCTGTGTTAGTCAGAGATGCATCCGAGTGAACGCATGCAAATAGGGGGGGAAAAAAACTGACCCGAAGATGCTCACATGATGGCTCACTGAGTTTGCATCAGAGAAACTTGTGTTTCGTGAACAGGTTACGAGCAGATTGAAAAAGGGTGCCCTGAGGCGCAATCTTTGCTCGTCACCGACTGGGAGGTTGCACCTCTGTTAAGGTTTAACTTGAATGACTTCCGATAAATATCTGTCGGCAGCTAGCCAGACAACACTCAGCTGCTCCAAACTTGACGACAGTACAATATCTGAATTCGACTTTAACCTTGCGTAAACTGGGTTGCACACAAGTTGGTTCACGCGACTAACATCTCAAACATTGCAGAAAATTTTAACACACTATGTCAAACTTAAATAATCGCCACCTCGTCATAAATGACACCAGATGTCACCAATATGCTGCTAGAAGAAGCTAGCAGGAACCAAGCAGATGTGCCTTCAAGTTAGATAAACTCGACCGGTTAGCGAATTGTAGCCGCGAGTCAGATAAATGTCATTGAAGTTGCAGGTAAATCGGGGTTCACAGCAGGCACAGCTGTCTTTCAGCTTCACTGCAGATTTACGGTCGACCGTGCGGACAACGGTAAGTCCAGGCTGGATAACATTAACACAATACGTGGCTGATTTTTCCTGGCTAACCACTCACTTTTAAATCTAAACCGCCACAAGACAGTCCCGTTCGACATTGGGGTGGTGAGTGTCTGGGAAAGAAATGAGAAAATCTGCCGTTACCCATCAAAATAAGAGCGATCCGGAAGAGAGTAGAGCCCCGCGGTGTACGTGCTTTTAGCTCCGGGCTGACAGATTACCTACTGGACTAGCACGTAGTTTAGCAGCTAGCAACGCTCAGCTGCTGCAAAGGCTCACGGGAAGTGAGGGGCTGCGCATTGACGGGGAGTTTCGGCAGATCGACCAATGGATGGAAGGGGAGTCCGTTTTGTCTGAGAACAGTGGGACAATAAACCCACTGAGTAATCAAAATAAATCAGTTGAGTCATGGACTGAGTCTGTCAGATAACGAGCATTTTAATGTTTTCTTTTTTTCTTTCAACTTTGGAATCAATGCACGTCTTACTTTCAATTAAATCAATCATTTATGTGAACTGTTGTTAAGGGGTTTAAATGTGTTTGAAACACGTAATGGCATGCATTTATGGGATTTAGGTGAGCACCGAAACTATTGATAATTAAGAAAGCGATTATACTCTCAATTTCGTGGCATATAATTGGATCTGCTCCAGAATCTGTTAAAAAATGCTTGTTACTTGGTTACTTTATAAAAAAAAAATCAAATTCGTCATCCGTGGTCTTGCTCAAAAACATGATATACTAGTCTTAGAAATTTCTGAGGAATATCCTTTCAAGCATGACCTCAGAGAATCATTGTGCAGGTGCAAGGGAAAAAAAACCCATGCACAAAACGTGACAAAGATGTTGCAGGTGTGTCACGTTGCCATGCTTTTGATGGATCGTCCAAGAACTCTTTGTGTGTTTATGGAAACAGGAGATTAGCTGCTGCTTCAATTATTAATTAGCTTTCTGTGTGGGACATGAACAGATGGTATTGTTTTGGTTTGACTCCATCCCTAAGAGACCGGAAACTTTTCATCAGATCTACAAAAAATAATACTGAAAGTGCGATGATTAAGCTGTTTGAGAGAGTTATTTATAGTTTGAAATAGGTCTGGTTCCCAGAAGGTACATCAGCAATGGCAGAACATGGCTGTGAAGGCTTAATCTCCCACAAAACAAAATGGCAATACTCAACAAATGTTTGCACAGCTGCTTTTGACTCTTACTTCAGAGTGAGGCTTTTTTCCTTTTCTCCCCAGTGCTGCTGGATCTCCTGCAGATCTGTTATGCACTAGGTCTCACAGCAAGCCCAGCCTCCAGGGCAAAGGATCCTGTACAGTTGGCCTGTTACATATTTGCCACCTGCACAGGATATTTTTCTGGATTAACAAAAGCTGCAGTGGTAATATGAGAGGTTGACCAGGTGTACCTGAGCACACGGCCTAAATGGAAAGCCATGTAACCATAGCAACAGAGGTCAAACAACAATAGAGCCTTGCTCTCCTGGTAAGTGAGAGTCCCCCAGGGGTGAAATGTGGGGAAAACCTCAATAGGACACTTTCTTCCAAGAAACTTGTCTGCAAACAAAAAAATAAAAACACTTTTAATAATCTCTCTTCTTGTTTTTTGTTACAGCCCCAAAACATAAAGAATAACTCATATTTGTGGTGTATCTTTAAAGTTATTTGTGAGTTTTGCACCTGTTTGTGGTTATCTTTGAGTCTATTTTGTTTTCCTGAATCTTACAAGTTGTTATCTTTGTTTTTGGTAGTGAGCACCAATGAGACATACACTCTTTAGTAGTCTACCGTTGTGCACAGTCACGAGAAATAAGACAAAGTTTAAAGCGTAATTCTCCCCCTATCTATACAACAACAATATCTAACCTGTCCCTGTATGTTAAGGTTGAATATTCTAATCTTCTTTTTACATCTATTCAGACCATCCAGAAAGTCACCAAATAAAGCAGATGTGTGGATCAGGATGCGCAGCTGCTCTCTTCCTTTTATAGTAATGAAGCGTCGGATTGAGGGGCGGGGAGCGCTGCGTACGTCATCGACGTGCTCTGGACACCCGGAAGTGTAGCATGATGTGACATATCTGACTGTAGTTAGCGGTTTTTCTGACTACGAGGAGTGAAATTAAACTACATTTTTACTGCGACGAGCTACACTTTATTGCGAGTGACGTCGTGAAGATGAGTGAGAGTGGAAAAAACAAGGTAAGGCAACCATCGTTAGCTTCTTAGCTTTTTGAGCTTCACTCCACTACACATGCATTCGACTCTTGCATCCTATGTTGGGGTCCTGTTATTTATTTCCCCCACCTTCATTCCAGGACCCTGCCGCTCTCAGGGAGGAGGGAAACGCCCTTTTCAAAGCAGGAGACATGCAGGGTGCTGTCTGCTGCTACACCAGAGCGCTCAAACTTACTGAGAGCCAAGCAGATAGTGCTGTCCTGCACCGCAACCGATCAGCCTGCTACCTGAAGCTGGAGGAGTACAGCAAGGCAGAGACGGATGCTTCCAAAGGTGCGACAGTCCTGTTGACCTATGAGACGACCGAGAAAGACACGTGCTTTTCTCCATGGCTCATAGATTGCCTCCACTTAATTTGGAGTATTAATGCACTTTAATACTCTTTTAAACTTACATTGACCTACTTTACATTGGGCATCTAAGTCAAAACAAATGAATCAAAGTCATGTGTATCAATTTAGGTACTCTCTCTTTGCAAACAGCCTTTATGTTTTATTCACATTACTCCACAGCATCCCTCAAGAGGTTGAAGAATTCAAATTAAGATTAAGATTATTGTTCTTGTTGCCTGTAATTACTTAAATCTAATTAAACACCAATGTGCATTGCAGAAATGCAAACTTTTGATCTGTTAGTTATGAAACCATGATACGATGAGCAATAGCATACACCTTTGAATAACTACTTACCACTGACGTCACATTAAAGATGTGTAATTACAGTCATCCTCTATTATTTAATGTGCCATGCTGTTGTATGTTGTGCCATTTTTTACTCAAACCAAGGTTTGTACATTGATTTTGTATTTGTTCCAACTGTACTCCAGCTCTTGACACTGACCCAGGTGATGTGAAAGCCCGGTTCCGGAGAGCCCAGGCTTTCCAAAAGCTCGGTAGACTTGATCAAGCTTTTATGGATGCGCAGAGGTGTGCACAGCTGGAGCCCAAAAACAAAGCATTTCAGGATCTGCTCAGACAACTCGGAGCACAAATCCAGCAAAAGGTGAGCTGACGCTGCTCAGATTTCTGTCTGAATCTGCATATTAATGAAGCTGTTTCAAATTTAAATTTTTTTCTTCACGCTCTTCCAGTCAGCCCAACTAAACTCCACAGATGCTCGTGTGCAGCAAATGTTCACCCTCCTCTTGGATGCATCTGCTAATGACTCAGATCGACAGAAGGTAACGACTGCTCATATGGATAAAGCATTCCTGACAGATTTCTGTGGTCCACCATTCGTCATGTTTGATTTATCGTGGTTTAAATCATTCATCTTTAGGCTGCTCAGAATCTAGTGGTGTTATCCAGAGAAGATGCCGGAGCCGAGCAGATTTTCCGCAATGATGGAGTGAAACTAATTCAGAAACTTCTTCAGTCAAAGTCAGAGGAAATCGTTCTCTCTGCACTCAGGACATTAGTCGGGTTGTGCACGGGCCATCAGTCTCGAGTAAGTATTTAACTGAATCCTAAGATTTATCACAGGGCTGCTGTGGAATCATTTTGATTATTCCCCATTCAATATCATTCATTTTGAATCGATGACAATCATGTTTTGTTTTGCATGAGACTCAAGAAGGGAGGGAATATATGTGCACTTAATGTGTGTAGCAGTTCATGTCAACCAAATATTTCATGATTATTATTATTATTATTTCATAATTAACCAACTATCTTTCCTGACATTATGTGAGACAGTTGCTGACTGCTTTTTAATATCTCAGCCAAGCCAGATGTTTTCCTGGATGCTGGTTTTTCAGTGTGTCTGTTTGCAAAATAACTGCAGATGGGTTTATTGTGTTTTAAATTTTTAATCACTTTGTTAATGATCTCTTTAAACACATTATTGTTTCTTTTGTTTGTTAAGCCAGCTCAACTGTTTATTGAAGGACGTGGATGTCTGTATAAATCTACAGGAGACCAAATTTATTGGGACGGCAACTCTCCAGTCATCTGCTTTGCAGATTTTTATTGCTGACATCCACTGTTCAACTTGCAGACTATGGCCATAGTGAATGAGTTGGGGATGGAGCAGCTGTCTGCAGTAATGGGAGCGGGAGCCTCCGCTGTGTCTCTGGCTGCCTGCCACCTGCTGCAGGTGATGTTTGAGTCTCTGACTGAAGGGATGAAGAGAGAAATCAGAGGGAAGGATGAAGCCATACTCCCTGGTGAGTTGAGATGCTGGTTGTTTACAATAATGTTATTTGGTTTTGTGCCTCCCTTGCTCATCCACTCTACCATTGTGATACAGAACCATCCAAGGAGCTACGTTCAATGTTACGGCACCTGTTGGAAATGCTGCCTGCAGCCAATGTGTCCGGGTCGGGGAGGGACAATGCCATCAACCTCCTAATCAAACAAGTACCGCGCAAGTCATTGAAAACCCCTGACAATTCTCTCACCTTATGGGTGATAGACCAAGGTATGAAATTACAACAGCAACATAATCTCACTCTAACTCCTTATTATACAATTAATTAACAGCAATTATTCTCCCATGCCTCTTTTAACTTTTAACTTGTTTTTTGACAGGTCTGAAGAAAATTTTGCAGGTAGCTGGGACTGTACCTGAGCTTTCTGATGGACCACCACTTACAGACAACACTCAGATGAGCTGCTCCGTCTTGCTTAACAAGCTCTATGATGACCTAAATGGCGACAAAGAAAGGGAAAACTTCTACAAACTATGTGAAGAATATGTTCAGTGAGTTTTCCATCAGAACTTGTCACCGCTTTACCAAAAAATTGTATTTCATTGGCAACTTTCTCTCTGATCTCTGTGATTAGGCAACACTTCAGCAGATCTGGCCTCGATGCCAAGCTGCGAGCTATCCAGACGGTATCCGTGCTCATCCAGGGACCAAGTGACGTGGGAAACAGAGCTCTCGAAATGTCAGGAATGATGGATGCAGTGATCTCTCTATGCGCCTCCGAAGATGTGACTCACCAGCAGGTAGCTGTGGAGGCTCTTATCCACGCCGCGGGCAAAGCCAAGAGAGCCTCCTTCATCACAACCAACGGCGTGGCCCTGCTAAAGGACCTCTACAAGAAGAGTGAGAATGACAGGATACGTGTGAGAGCCCTCGTGGTAAGCGCTACAGATGGCCAGAGATGATCAGTTGGGTTTTTTTTTAAAGGAAGGTTGGGCTCATGAATTCGTTTGAACTTCCACACAGGGTTTATGTAAGCTTGGATCCGCTGGGGGGACAGACTTCAGCATGAAACAGTTTGCAGAAGGATCTACACTTCGGCTCTCCAAGCAGTGCAGGAAGTATGTTTGCATGCAGGAGATGTGTCATGCCTGACTTTACACTTTTGCATAACCTAGTTGAATGGCTGAGGAGTGGCTCACTGGGTTTAAAATACATAGTGAGAAATATCTCTTTGTCCATCAGATGGCTGCGTAATGAGGCTCTGCCCCCAAATTCCCGTCGGTGGTCTGTGGAAGGTCTGGCCTACCTCACATTTGATGCTGATGTGAAGGAGGACTTCGTGGAAGACAAGGAGGCTCTTCTGGCCATGTTTGAACTGGCAAAGGTTTAACACATCATTGCATTGAACATCTCGGACCATAAGAATTAGACAGGTCTGAGCTCTGTCCAAAAGGCAGCTGAGTTATTATTGTGGTAACAATTTTTATATAGCTTTTGAACCACTCGTTTAGACATCTCACACACTGTTTTGCGTCCACCTGCAGTCGGAGGATAAGACTGTGCTCTTTGCGGTGGGCTCCACCTTGGTGAACTGCACCAACAGCTACGATGTGGAGAAACCAGACCCTCAAATGGTGGAGCTGGCCAAGTATGCAAAGCAGCATGTGCCTGAAGAGCATCCCAAGGTACTGCTCAATGTGCTTAATTATATGTAAAGCTATCCTCATGTGGTACATCTGTCAATGTTTATTCACAGCACTGCTGCTGTTGCTATATCCCTTTTTCTTCTCTTTTAAAGTTAAAGGAGCTGTAAAAACAATTCACGTTCTTCCTTGAAAAGTAGCCATTCAACCTGAGTTTCTTCCTCAGGATGCTGCTTCCTATGTGGAGAAACGGTTGGCAAAGCTGCTGGAGGCTGGTGTGGTGTCTGCATTAGTTTGTATGGTCAAACAGGAAAGTCCCGCGCTCACTGAGGCTTGTAGAGAATCTATTGCCAGGTAGTCAGACGGTGATAAAACTTGAATGGATTGTTTTTCTCCCTAGATTTTGTCATTAATTTCTCTCCTCATGACAGAGTTTTCTTGGCCTTGGTGGAGCGACAGGGGGACAGAGGCACAGTAGTCGCACAGGGTGGAGGAAAGGTAGAGCACTCTGACGAGTATACTCAGCTTAACCTGCTCTAAACAGCCTTTGAAAGGATGTTTAAATGATTCATGCTCGCTGTTCTCCTGCACAGGCTCTGATCCCACTTGCATCAGACAACACCAATGTAGGGAAAATCAAAGCAGCACAAGCCCTGGCAAAAATAACCATCACATCGAACCCAGAGATTGCCTTTCCAGGAGAACGGGTAAAAATGCAGGCCATAATAAATCACTTCAGTTTATTAAAAAAAGGGAAAGAGAATCCATTCTTTTTTTCTGACCTTGTTCTGTCTTTTTCTGCTCAGATATATGAAGTGGTGCGCCCCCTTGTCAGCCTTCTGAGTCTTGAGTGCACACTGCTGCAGAACTTTGAGGCATTAATGGGCCTCACCAACCTGGCTGGCATCAGTGAAAGACTAAGGTTGGCCACTAGAGGGATGTCTTACCTGAGCTCACACTGAGAAAGCCCTGAACAGGAGGACCTCACTTTCCTCTGTTATCACTTTGTTTATAAATTGTTTACTGACATAGAAATGCATTTACTTTTTGAGCGACTTTCTACGATTTTTGTACTTGCATAAAAAACTTAAATAGATTTTAAAAAAAGGGGTCGAGGAACTTTCTCTTCCATTTTTGAGATTCAAGATGTTTTTTATTATCTACAACTGCAAAGAAACCGTGGCTTCTCTCTGGCTTCGTCAATGGTGAAATTTTGATCCTACTGTGTTGTTTTGCAGACAAAAGATTATAAAGGAGAAAGCAGTACCTAAAATTGAAGGCTACATGTTTGAGGAGCATGACTTGGTCCGTGCCTCTGCCACAGAGTGCATGTGTAATTTGGTTTTAAGTACGGAGGTAAGTCAAACGCTGTGAATAGTTGAATTAGCTGTACAAATATGTGTATAAAGAAGTTGGGCTCAGTGCATTGTGGGTTGGATTTTCAGGTGCAGAAGCTGTACCTGGCCACAGGAAACGATCGCCTGAAGCTGCTTGTGCTCTACTGTGGCGAGGAGGACGAGAGGCTGAGGAAAGCTGCTGCAGGAACTCTGGCCATGCTGACCGCTGAACAGCCTGAGCTCTGTGCCCGAATCCCTGGAACAGTAAGAAAGACCACTCCAGCTGCATATTCACAGACCCCAGTTATTCCTTCCTCTGTTTTCACTCACAGCACTCCCACTGTTTCCCTTTCTTCAGACAACCCACTGGATGGAGATTTTGCAGGCTTTACTGCTATGTGAAATATCTGATCTACGTCATCGTGCAGTCGCCATAGTTCAGAACATGATGCAGGCAGAGAAGGGTCTTGCTGAGACGCTCATGGAGAGTGAAGTTTTAGAGATTCTTTCTGTCCTTGCGAAAGGAGGGGAGGGCACACCAGGGCCAGTCTCTGAGATAGCTCAGAACTGTTTGGATAAAGCTGTGGCGTACGGCATCATCAAAAACAGGCAAGAACAGGAAAATGGCAAGGGAACGGAGCCCTGAGAACACACTCGAAGTGTGTGGATGTGTCTCCCGACTGCATTTTAAGTGCTTCTATAGAAATGTAGGAGCAGTTTTGTCATTTCCTTTTTACAGGAAGTGGCTTCCTGCAATCCTTAAGTGTCTTAGAAATTGAAAAGTGATCAAGAACTTAATGCAGAAAATGAAATGGAAAAAATAGCATATTTTCATATAGGTGTGCTGGCACAGATGTGCTTTGCTGCTGATCCAAATCATGTAGTGCTGTGTTCATGCACTTTACACAAGCGTGCATTTCTTGGGTTTTGACCAGTACATCTCTTTACAGCCTTTATTAAAGACAGACATTCCTTGACGTGTGCATATACTTTATGAGAGTTTTTTTTCCCAATTGTAAGCAGTGTTTTTTGTTTTTTTATGTAATCAAAAACATTTCTCTTGTGTTGTCACATGATTACTATTATCTTATTATTCTCGTTTTTCACCGCACAGTTGATGTGTGAATTGTATTGCTTTTTGTTTTCCAAACAATTTTACCACACAAAATAAAATTACTCTTCTTGAATCATGATGTGTCCATTTGAATTCTTTCTACTTTCATGCTTACATATATTTTATTTTTTTAAATCATAAAAATTTTCTGCAAACAATTTATTTCGAAAAAGAGGAAGTTGTGATCCTCTCGCAGTGGAGCTTTGGCAAGTACCACAGAAACGCATGCGCAGTACCTGCTCGTCGCGTTCACGAGCGTTGAATTTTACGAGGGACTGCGCTTGCGCCACTTTGGCGCGTACTCGACGAGAGGGAAGTTTTGAGAGGAAAGAAGCTGCTCCTGTTTATTATGTATCCATGAGCTGCTGCGATGCGCTGGTTCGGGTTTGGCTTTAACGCCTTCGGACAGATAAAGGTCCAGGATGAATCAGTCGAAGCAGGGAGCAGCGATGTGGTCACTGTGGCTCGTCCAACAGAGCTGAGCTGTCACGCGCCTTCAGGCAGCTGCTGCATGAAGACAAGTCGCATCAGAGCGAGTTGGAGCCGAAGAGTGACTTTACATATCGATGGTGAAACTGGTAGGCAAGACCAAAGCAGTCCGGGAAATAATCCCCGCGTGTTTCTGTCCCCACTAACTCGTGCCATGTCTGTGTCTGTACAACAGGCGACAGCTGCGTTTGTCTGGCAGGTTTTGGCTCATGCGCCTCATCTGAGAGCAGCGGCTGTAAAGAGGCTTCCATCACTGAATCGCACTTGACCCTTCAATTCCCAGACAGGGTTGAATGCTGGGACCTGCAGAAAAAAGAGAAAACTCCAGCATGGAGCATGGAAATACACTCAGAATCAGACTGCTCCAGTGGTGTGTAGTTTCAGGCTGACAATTCAGCAGAAATACTCTTTAATTGCAACGACAAGCTTTACTGTAATTCTTTCCTGCTGCAGATTTGACCCTCCCGCTGGTCCCTGGAGGTTACATAGGTCTAAAGCCTCCTTTCTACCACACTCTGTCTCCGCACCTGAAGGCCAAGAGTCTGGCACTGGGTGCAGAGCATGCCGTTCTCCTGTCTGCCACTGGAGCTGTTTACACCTGGGGCCTGGGCAGGTAGTGTATTCTGTTTAAAACGTTCAAGACACATTAAAATATTGTGTGGCTCAAACTGGGGAAAATAAGTTGCAGGTTTGCCAGTTGTAATAAAGTGTCAGGTCATGTTTATAATGAGATGAAAAGTCATATTTCTGTGGAGAAAATGGGATGCCTCTCTTCACGTTTTTCGTTGAGTCCTGACTCCTGAAGAGAACTGAAGTTTCACTGTAAAGACTCTCAAATTGTGTTTTTTCGCTGTTTTCATAGGACATCCTGCATTGCAACATGAAAGAAGACACTGACCACAACATTCTGCTAAAACATTTATTGTGAAGGGTCAGCTGTCCTTTCAAATCTGCACATGTGCACTGACATTTTTTGCCTTCCTTTGACAGCCATGGTCAGTTGGGGCACGGAGGTCTCATCCCTGAGGAGGAGCCCAGGGCAGTGGAGGCACTTTGGGGGATGCCCATGAGCTCCGTGGCTTCAGGGGGCTGGCACTCTGTCTGCATCAGCAGTAGGTGACGGATGAATATATAGATGGTGTTTGTTACCAGCGCAACTATGGAGGGGAAAAAACATTTTCATAGTTGCTGTTTGCAGATGGTGGGGACTTGTATGTGTGGGGCTGGAATGAGAGTGGTCAGCTGGGACTTCCTTCAAGAGGTCTGAGGAAAGAATCCCAACTAAAAAGTGCCCAAAAAGCAGGTTGGAACTTTTTTGTTAGAAAAAAAAGTATCGTTCACATGTATTCAATGGAATATAACAATTGCTTTTGGTTTGCAGTATATCTTTAACCACCTGAATGGAAGTTTGTTCTGCAGCAGATGTGCCACTTATACGAGCACAGTATAATCAACCATATGTTCACATGTGTTTTATCTTCCAAAACCACTGAAAAGAAAACAACCTAATGTAGTGGAGAACTTTGGCTCTGCTGACTGTATTGAACAGGAGAATCGTGCCAGCAACCTGCCACAACTTCTCATGAGGAGCAACGGGAGCGAGAAACACATGAAGAAGTGTTCATATCTATTCAGGCGTTTCCAGCTCTGCTCGATGTCACCCCACCGTGTGAAATCCAGGCTGTCAGCTGTGGCTCCAGGCACACAGCAGCAGTAACAAGTAAGAAATGTGTTTTGACAACAGGTTCCCATTGATATGCCTTTTGGTAAATCACTGAGCTTGTCATTTTTACTTCACATTTCAGCTACAGGCAATCTGTACACTTGGGGATGGGGTAAGTTAAACTATATAAATGAAAGGCTCCTGGAAGCAGCACAACTGCATCAAATCTAATTGTTTTAGACACAGTCTGTATGTCATGCGGGACCTTTTGTGACTCTGTCCTTGTATAACCTTTCCAGGTAATTACGGCCAGCTTGGACACCAAACATTGACCAGCTCAGATGAGCCCCAACGTGTGGAGTTTTTCACAGCTGAGCGGTTGCGTGTGGTTGATGTCGTGTGTGGGACGTGGAGCACCTTTGCTGCTGTTGTCGAGGAGGAAGTAGCTTGCTTATCAAAGTCACCAAGACTTCCTCAATAAAATTGGACTGTGGACTTTGGGCAGATCTGCCAGACACTGTAAATAATCTGAAAGAATGCATGAACTCTCGTGGGGAGATATTTGTTTGAATAAATCTTTCTTTTTTTTTTGCCAAAAAGGGACAAAATTCTGTAAATGTTTTTTTATTTTCATTAACATAATAAAATAGTGGTTTTATATTTCACAAATGATCCATAAAACAGTTAAGGCAGTAAAATCCATTAGTAAGTATAATTTAAGGCAAGAGTATAGGATTGTTCAAATTCAAAGGTTAACAGCACAGTGTTGGAATTAAGGAGTGATGCATTCACACAGGCCACTAGAGGTCTTCACAGCACAATCTTGAAAGAACTGTGGAAACAGCAGGCATGAGGATAAGAAAATTGTGCAGAGTAATGGCAAATGTGCGACATAAGGCTTTATGGTTACCTGACAAAATCTGGAGATCTTGAAATGACGTGCTGAAACTCTGACAGATTTACTGTTCCGTCCTTGTCAATGTCAGACTCTTCAAGAATCTAAATGACACACAAAGGAAACAGCTGGTAAAAATGTCCCCACTGCAGTTTCAGGGAAAAGATGCCAAGGTATACTCACATTGTCAATGAGCTGTCTCATTTCCTCAGCGGTCAGTCTTGTGTCATCTGTCTCACCAGTCAAACAGTTCACCAATTTCTCCAGGTCACCACGATCGAGCGTCCCATCATCATCAAAATCTGGCAAATAAAGATGTAGTTAGGACTCAGATGTAACAGCCATTGACCAGCATTCAGTTTATCCATTTTTCTGTCGTTTTGTGTTACCAAATATACGAAATGCATAGTGGGACTTGATTTCCAATGTGGCAGAGTCACTGAAGGCACTCAGAAGGTCAAGGAAGTCTTCAAATGTGAGGCCTCCATCTTTCCCTTCAGATGTTGAGAAGACACGGCAGATCCTTTCACTGAATGGGTTGGACTGTGACAGGATTGAGTACAAGGGTCAGTACAGTTTTTCAGCACTAGAAAAAGGTTCCTAGTTCCAAGTCACTGGGTCATTCATTACAAAGTGAAATCGAAGGCCAAACACAATGCAGACAACATGACACCATTTACCATCAGTTCAAAATCCTCTCACCTTGAGCTCAGGTAGAGTAAGAATCCTTAACATTGGTACTCGAGTATTCGGACGCTCTTTTTCGTCTTTGGTGAGCAGCTCACCGAATCTCTTGTGAGCACTAAAAATAGTCCACAAATTGAATCATATCAGGATAGAATTCTTTAAACAAGTTGTAAATGTATTATTTTAAACCCATTTTGTCACTTACAGGAGAATTTCTTGTTTGGTCAGGAAAGTCAGCTCCTAAAGTAGGTGAAACAGTTACAGAAACGCCAATCAACGTTGAACTACGACAGATTTATCACAAGCTAGAGGGACTTTAGCTTATAGCTTTCATTATATTGGGCAAGTGGATTTTATTCGCGTATGTATATTAACCCTGACAACTACACACGTAAATCGCATTATTCATGTGGTTAAAATGCCTGTCAAGGACGTGTTTTGGTCCTCAAATATATAACTGAGGCAGACATTACATTAACTTGACATATTACGAAGCGTGAAAACTACTGCTCCCAACTTTAGCCTTCCCGTTACGTCTGACACAGTGAAGCTAATGTTCACAACGCTCGCAATTGTCTTCGCTGTGGGCTTACTTGATACTCCGATAGCAAATCCTTCCCAAGTTGACTTGCCGTAGTCCCCATGTCGGACTTTTCTGACCACTACACGTCGTTTTCTTTCCGCGAATAGTTGCACTGCCAACTACCACACGGCTAATGTGTTTTGCATGTCTTCCTTCCGGTTTGTGGTAGGCGAGTTCACGTCTCGGTACGTAACAGTTTCCATGGTGACGGGCTGGCAAACACCTGCACATAAAGGGCCGACAGCTGATATAACACCGCTCACCTGTGCTGTAATACATTACTTATTTATATATCTACCTAAATCGATTACATCCCCCCTCTTTGATGTATTACTGGACTGCTGACATATTTAGTTGTGCATTACCTCGTTTCTGCTTTGTCTCATTTTAAAGTATGATTGAAACCATAAAAGAGTTGATTTTTTCAGCCTAATTTTGATGTTGTCCAAACGGCCCTCATGTTCCAAGATAGACAATATGAATACCATAGAGTTGGTGCTGTAACTATGGGGGATCATAGGTGTCAAAGGTGGTTAACAAAACAAAATAATCAATCAGAAGTTTTCAGAGTTTATTCCCTCAATAAATGATGAATTGTAGCATTGTTATGGAAGCAAATTTCAGTGTAAACCAAAGAACAAAACCAAAAAAATCTAGTTTTCATTCTTCATTATCTTGCCACAAACAGCAGCATTAACACATTGATCTTTAACTTTCTATCCATTTTTCTTCAGAGCAACAAACATTTCAAAGTAAAAAAAGAAACAAAAACATGAACACTATACCAAGAAAACTCCAGCAAGTGTTTACTTGTTAAAGCATACAGTTTTAAATTGATCGTTTACTTCTTTGATAAAGTTTTTCCACAAATATAGGACTTTGAAATAAGAACTTATTACAAAAAGATCAAATAGAGATCTTGTCAGACGTTCAGAGGATGATCGATACAGCGATGGGAATGCGATGAATTAAGCTCCTGGGTTTGTCTCCCAGTCAGTTGTATCTAAGAGAAAAAGAAAAAAGATGTTTATTGAAACATACACACATAAACACATACATCATTTTGCAGAGCAATGTTTGATTTTACAGTTATTTTCAGACAGCTTCAAATGTTTATGCATTAAAAGTGTCATACTTGTTAGGTTTTGTCAATGGCTTGCATGTACCTGTCATTTTTGTGCCCTCCTTGGTCTCAGCTGGAACTCCAATGCCATACTCGTTTTCCCCCGTGATTCTGAAGAAGTAGATTCCTCCCTCCTCCAGATCCGACACCTTATAAGACAACCGGCGGCATTTGTCTGTCAGTCTTGTCCACCCTGTTCTGCTGATGTCTCGTATATCTACCAGGTAGCTCTTCACGGGGGCTCCTCCTTCGTTCTCTGGGATGTCCCAGGTCACAGTGGCAGAGTTCTTGGTCACATCCTTTACTGTGATGCAAGACGGGGGACCCGGTGAATCCAAAACCCTCACACTGAGAGTTAGAGATGCAGATCCAGCAACATTTTGCAACTTGACTGTGTATTTGCCAGAATCATCCCGCGTTGCTCGTTCCACTGTGATCGAGGTGGCCGAGCTGGTTGTGTTGATCAGACCTCTGACTCTCAGGTCCACATTTGCTTTGTCCCATACGACACTTGGGACAGGTTTTCCTGTGAATGGCACCGTCAATGTGAAGGAGCTCCCGTCTTTCACAATTAGAGCTTTCCTCATCTCGGGGCTAATGTCAAACCTGGGCGTCTCCTCTCTTTCCATCACTACTTCAGGGTCTGTTTCAGGGCTTGGCTCACTCAGGCCAATCTTGTTTATAGATCTGACAATGAAAACATATTCTGCTCCAGTTGTAAGTCCAGTCACTATAAACTCTGTCTTATCTACATTGTGAATACCAACAGACCACTCCTCTTCTGTTGGTTTTTTGTATTCAACTTTGTACCCTGTGACCGCAGCTCCACCATCGAACAGAGGTTTGTTCCATGACAAAGAAATGGAGGACCTCGATGAGTCAACAATGATGGGTTTTACTGGAGGGGAAGGCAGAAACTTTGGATCTTCAGCCAGGGTGAGAGGGCATGGTACACTGGGTTCACTGAGTCCAGCAGCATTTTCAGCAAAGACCCTGAATTCATACTCGCATCCCTCGTGCAGGCCCGATGCTTTGACCCGGAGGTCATAGACTGGCTTCTTATTGACTCTCACCCAGCGGACACCCTGTTTCTCCCTTTTTTCTATCACGTATCCACTGATCCTGCTGCCACCATCAGAAGCAGGTCTCTTCCAGCAAACTGTCATCGTTTCACTGGTTGCACTGGTGACCTCAACGTCTGTTGGAGGGGACGGGTTCGTGAAGGGGTCCGTGGCCTTGATGGGCTCGCTTTCCAGCGTCTCACCCTGCCCATATTTGTTCACCGCTTTCACTCTGAACAGATATTCATTTCCCTTAATGAGCTTGGTGATCTTGCAAGTGGTTGCCATCATGTCGTCGTAAACAAGGGTCCAAGCAACACGGCTCGTCTCGCACTTTTCAACAATGTAGTACAGAATGTCCGCACCGCCAGTCTCATGAGGTGGTCCCCATGACAAGGTGCATTTTTCAGCTGTGAGTCCAGAAACTTCAAGAGGTCCAGCAGGAGGACCTGGCCTGTCAAGCACTTTACAAGTAACATTCCTCGACGTGGTCCCACAGGTGTTCTGCAGGGTCAGAGTATATTGTCCCGAGTCTTTCCTAACGCTCTCTCTGATAAGCAGAGAGGTGTGTGTCTTCATTGCGGTTATCTCAACCCTTCCTTTGGTGCCGATATTTCGACCATTCTTCAACCAAAACACAGTCGGGTTCGGGCGACCAGAAATATCGGCATCTATTTTTATAAAGTCCCCTGCTTTGACAACCACGGTCTGCCTGAATTTGTCCTCCAAGATAATTTTGGGGGGCTCCACATCATGCTGGACTGTGACAGGCCCTGTCGACTCAGAGGGTGCACTGAATAGGTCAGCTGAATTCTTCGCAATGACACGGAAATCATACTGCTCGCCCTCTGCGAGGCCAGTCACCTCCAGAAAGGTGTCCAGTAAGTTTGTGAAGTTGCACTTCAGCCAACAACTGTCTGGCAGCTCTTTGCGCTCAACAATGTAGCCAGTTATTTTTGCCCCACCGTCATATTCTGGTTTGTCCCACGAGAGTGAAACTGAAGTGTTGGTTATATTGGTGACCGTGAGATTAGAGGGAGGATCGCACTTGTCTCTCGCTGCAACAGGCTCGGATGACAAACTGCAGGGTCCGACACCTGCAATGTTCTCAGCACAGACCCTGAATTCATAGATCAGACCTTCTTCAACACTCGTTATCTTGAGCTGATTGTCAGTCACTGGGCTCCTGTTTAACTTCGTCCACAGGATGCTGCTCTGATCTTTGCTTTCAATATGATACCCAACTATTGGGCTGCCTCCATTGCTGTCCGGCTCGCTCCAAGCAATGACCATGACCGACCTCGAGGCTTGAACAACGTGGAGGTTAACTGGGGGACCAGGTGGCTTGAAGGGGTACTGTGCAACAACTGAATCCGACTCAACAAAGCAGCTCTTTCCATAGCGATTCTCAGCGGCGATACGAAACTGATACTCGTTGCCTTGTGTCAGGCGGGAAATTTTGATTGCGCTTCTTGCAACTGTCGCTGACACAGTCTGCCATATTGTGCTGCCTGTTTCTCTCTTCTCAACAACATAATTGGTGATTTCACAACCACCAGTGTAGTGTGGCGGCTGCCATGACAGAGACATAAAGTCGGCACTCACATCGTCCACACTGAGGTCACTTGGTGGTCCGGGTCTTTCGAAGACATTCACAAAGATTTCAGCTGTTGTGGTTCCAGCAGAGTTGGTCAGGGTCACTTCATAGGAACCAACGTCGATCCTTGTCACATCTCTGATGACGAGCTGAGAGGTTGCGTCGGATGTGTTCACTTTCACCCTGCTTGTCTCCTTCACCAAGTTGCCATCTTTTTTCCAAGCTGCTGTAGGAGTTGGAACGCTCTTGAACGGAACATCAATCTTCAAATCGCTTCCCGCCTTTGCACTGAATGTGTTGGACAGCAGATGAATGATAGGCCCTGCACTGGTGTCTTTCACTGTAACAGGTGTTGTGAGAGTCTTTGCTTCACTTCTTCCCTTCTCATTTACAGCAATCACTCGAAAGAAATACTCCTTGTCTTTCGTCAGTCCACCAACTGTTACTTCAAGTCCTCTGCTCTCTGAGCACACAGCCCACTCGTCCTCTCCTTTAGCCTTCATTTCAACGATGTATCTTGTGATTTTGCTTCCACCATCATGATCAGGCTTTTCCCAAGAGAGTCTTGCACCGTTGCTGGTGACGTCACTGAATGTTATTTTGCCAGGAGGCGGAGGAGCCTCTGAAACTTTAACAGGCTCTGTGATCTCTGCCGGCAGTCCGGTGCCAAACTCATTGACAGCAAGGACACGAAAATAATAAAAGGATCCCTCTTGAAGATTATCTATTTTGTATGAGTTTCTCACACAGTTGCTGCAGACACTTGTGAATGCTTTCCTGGCCTCCTCTCGCTTTTCTACAACGTAATGGGAGATCTTTGCTCCTCCATCAATGATTGGCGCATCCCAGGAGATGGAAACAGAGTCTCTCTTCACATCCTTAACCTCTAAGTTGGTTGGTGCACTGGGAGAATCCAATATCCTGACATTGATAAATGCTGACTTGGAGCCGCTGCAGTTTGTAGTGGTCAACAGGTACTTTCCAGTGTCGTTTCTATTGACATTCTCGATCAATAAAACAGTGTACGTCCCTGTTACTTCAATTTGAGCACGCTCACTTAGGGTACTGCCTTCCTTGGACCAGTTAACCTCAGGTTCTGGCCTCCCTCTGATAGTAACAAAAAGACGCAACGTGGAACAGGCTCGCACACTAACCATCTTCCTAAGTGTAGCGTCCAGTTCAATCTCTGGTGCCTCTAGTTTTTCAGAAGCAACCACAGACGCAGGCAGAACAACATGCTCTCCAATTCCAGCAGCGTTCATGGCGCGTATTTGGAAATTGTACTCAGTGTTTTCTCTCAGGCCTTTCACTGTGTAATTTGTCTCCTCGATGCCTGTGCTTGGGGTGCACGTGAGCCATTCATCCTCTCCCCCTTCCTTCATCTCAACTACAAATCCACTGATGGCAGCTCCACCATCATAAATTGGCTTCGACCACATCAGAGAGACAGTACTGCCAGAAAAGTCTGTGACTTTGGGGTTTGTAGGTGGACCAGGTGGGTAAGTAGCTTCACATACTTTTATGTACTCGCTTGGTTCACTGGGCGTTCCTACACCAGCAATGTTCTCTGCAAGTACTCTGAACTGATAGCAGTGACCCTCTGCGAGGCCTGTACATCTGAAGCGCAAGTCATTGAGTCTTCTCTTGTTGCATCGAGTCCACCTGACTCCTTCTTTGTCCCGTTTCTCCACAATGAAGCCGTCGATCTCCGAACCTCCGTCTGTTTCAGGCCTTTCCCAGGTGAGGACAACAGAGTCACCAGTCACGGCCGAGGCCACAGGGGCCGAAGGTGCACCTGGTGTGGTGAAAGGATTCTGAGCCACGAAAGGCTCTGATTCCAAAAACTCGCCCACACCAAATTTATTCACAGCAGCTATTCTGAAGATGTACTCTCTGCCAGGTACCAGTTTTGACACTTTGTAACTGACAGCCTCCACCTGAGAATCTACGCTCGTCCATGTGACACGGCTTGTCTCCCTTTTTTCAATGATGTAGTGCGAAGTGCAGGCACCGCCATCATTTACAGGGGGGCTCCAGTGGAGATTGCACTTCTCGGCACTTACCACTTTCACTCTCAGTGGTCCTTCGGGGGGACCAGGTCTGTCCAGAACTTTCACATTAACTGGAACAGATGTTGTTCCACCCGCATTGCTGAGAATTAGGACAAAGTGTCCTCCATCCACTCGAGTGCTGTCCCTAACAGTCAGAGTTGTGTGAGTGAGTGTATTTTTGAGCTCCATTCTTGGTGTAGTTTTATCCACTTCCCTTCCATCTTTAAGCCATGTGATTTGAGGAAGCGGTTTCCCAAAGTAATCGGCCTCCACAATAAACGTCTCTCCGGCCTGAACAACATTGATACTCTTGAATTTAGGATCAATAAATGCAGTGGGGGCTTCGATAACATCTTGAGCAGTGATGGTTAGAGTTTCTGAAGGTGTGCTCCAAACACCGGCCGCATTCTTAGCAGTCACTCTGAACTCATAACTCTGTCCTCCTGTCAGGCCTGTGACTGTGAATTCATTTTCAATGATGTTAGTGAAATTTGCCTTCATCCATCGGGTATCCGGGAGCTCCTTCTTCTCGACCAGATACCCTGTGATGGTGCTGCCCCCATCATACTTGGGTTTGGCCCACTGGAGTGTGATGCTCTCACGGGTGATGACCACAGCTTCGGGTTTACTGGGCGGATCGCAGCGGTCTCTCGCCACGTAGCACTCAGAGGTTTTGCTCGATGGGCCGAGTCCGGCGATGTTTTCAGCGACGACTCTGAATTCGTACTCGATGCCTTCCTCCAGGCCGCTTGTTTTGAAGCGAGTGTCACTGATAACAAACTTGTTTAGCTTGGTCCATAAAATGCTGTTTCTCTCTTTGCGCTCAAGGTGATAGCCGAGGATGGGGCTGCCACCATCTTTTGCTGGAGGCTCCCATTCAATCACCATGCTGTACTTTGTTACAGTCGATGCAAAAGGGGTGCCGGGGGCAGCAGGTACACTAAACGGATATTGTGCAGTCACAACAGGAGAAGTGATGGAAGTGCTTTTTCCATATCTATTTTCTGCGAACACTCTGAATTGGTATTCACTTCCTGTCTTCAACTTGGTAGCTTTGATTGTCGTTCTCACTGTTGTTGCTGACACAGTCTGCCAGTCTGTGCTTGAAGTTTCCCGTTTCTCCACCACGTAGTTGTCGAGCTGACAGCCTCCTGTGTATTCAGGTGGCTGCCAGGAGAAGATAACATAGTCAGAGCTGATCTCATCGATCTTCACGGGGCCTGTGGGTGGATCGGGCTTCTCCAGAACAACCACGGTAATTTCTCCTGTGTATTTTCCGGCACTGTTGCTTGCAGTGACAGTGTAGTGACCAGAGTGCTCCCTCGCGGCATGTCTAAAATGAAGAACTGTTAATGAAGCGGTGGATGAAATCTCCAATCTCGATGTCTCTTTCACTGCCTGTCCATCTTTTCGCCAGTCGATCTTTGGCGCTGGGTGCCCAGTTACTGGGATCTCTACTTTCAGGTTCTCACCATTCTTCACAGTGAATGTATTGAAAGTTATCTGCAGTTGAGGCTTGATAGCACTTTCCTTATCTGTGTCGGAGGCAGCATGGACCTGGGTGGTATCTTCACAGTCCCCTGCAGAAGCACTTGGCTGACCTGAAGCAAGCAAATACACATAAATGGCTCATTTGGTCAAAAGGGTTAACTGAAAAAGCAACAAGTGTCACAAAACTTGCTATGATTCATATTGTGTAGAAACTACTGCATGTAAATCGGTGTGTTACAATTCCAGATTTGAAAAAACAAGATAATTGTGGTTATTTGTATCATTTGGCCATTCTGCATTGCGGGAATTTTGCCTTGTGGGGAAAAAATTATCACATTCCTGACAAAAAAAAATCAGCATTATCTAAAAACAATCATTGCATTCCGTTGCCCTCCTTTGATATTCTCAGTCTCTCAGGGCATTTTCGACTGACGTTGAGCATATAACGACAGCACATATGGTCTACATTCAGTAAATTCACACCATACCTTGGACAGCAGGTGGGGACGATGACTGAGCAACATCAGCTCTGTGCTCTTCGTCAGAATCTGGTCTCATATTTATATTTGGCTCACCTATCTATAAGAGAGCAATGCAAAACTGTTAGAAATGAGAAAACAAGCAGAAGCAAAATTCAAAGGCTGTTTGTTTGCCACAGCAGGACACTTCATGGTCAAATAAAATAAGTGTTATGTATTATACATTCAACGCATGACAGAGTTGGGACACACTTCAACAACATCTTTGCCTGTAGCGGTGAGTGTGATGTGCTGGTAACAGACACTCTTGATGGAGTTAAAAATAACTGTTAGCCAACTGCTCGGCCAAACAGATGAAAGTTTATTATTATCTGACTCTTAATACTCTCAGTAACAGAGAAAAGCAAACTTAGGTAGCCTACAACAGAACACAGAGAGATTGCTACGTTTCTTTTGAACTATATGACAGTTTGCTTTGTCGACTTCAAATTAAACATTCAAACCCAACTGTACTCACTTCACTTTTGTTCATTTCCATCTTTTTGTCCTGGTTTACCTTCTGAATATTCCAAATGTTGAGGTAAAATTCAGTCCCCTCGGTTGATCAGTTTGTTACTGAAGATGCATCAAGTGTGGTAAGTCCCGAAACTCTGAGGCGGACATATCGAGCTCAGCTTTATCTCCACCAGCATGTATGCAGCGACTAAAATAAGCGGGACGCCTGATTGGCCAGCTGCTCATTCTTTCACAGTCAGTTTAGCCAACATGGCTCAACTGGGGAGAACTGGGGAGTTGCTCAGCAGTTAAGCATTGTGCAGCAACTATTTTTGCCACAGAAGGATTCAAGCACATGACTTTACAGTTTAGATTGCATCCAAATACCTCAGGGTGTGTTCATTAGGAGGGTCTCTGGGTTATTACTGCCCACATACAAAGTGGGGGGGTTAGTCAGAGAGCCAACAATAGAGGTGAATCAGAGCCCATAAAACACCTAAAATCAACTGTTCTCGTCACACATTTTGTAATCCACGATTTGATTCGTAAATATTTCAACAACGAAATGTAACCAATATCATTCAATGTAAATATATAATATTATCTGAAATAAATGTGACTATTTTTAAACATATCCAAACATTTTATTTTTTCTCTCAGTTTAGCCATTTGTTCTGAAAAGTCAAACCGGAAATGTCTTATTACACCAACGAAGAAGAATGTAGGCGGTAGCTAAGCTAACCGGTAGAGTTCCGTAGGTAAACGCAGGCATGGCCGTGACTCTATCGGTGTGTATGAGGTCGTTACTTTAGGACGTGTAAGTTTTGTTATTCTCTGGACAATGACATCGATTCACTGTCAAAATAAAGAGGTGAGTTTTTTTCTGATCCGAACGTAGAGCTTGTTAGTAGTGTCATTCATTCAAACGAGCACAAGGAAAATAAAGCAAGACCGTGTTTCTGTCCTCGAGCTGACGCTTCCTGAACATGTCAACAAATCAAACCGTTACATTGTCGATTGTCTTTACAGGAAGTTATTACCTTATTAAAGTATTTTTTGATATTTATTATTCAGTTTTCATCTGTTATTCAACTAAATACGTGCGGCTTTTTGTCATATTTTGCAATTGA
>JASSRZ010000080.1:8076397-8124156 GCA_032164315.1 Malacoctenus gilli
GTGTGTGTGTGTGTGTGTGTGTGTGTGTGTGTGTGTGTGTGTGTGTGTGTGTGTGTGTGTGTGTGTGTGTGCAGTAAGCGGTGACTCCTCTGAGGCAGCGGTGGGGTGGGTGGTGAGGAAGGACTTGTAGGATACATTAAATCAGCCTGATTAGAAGTTTGGGCGAGGCCACGGCTCAGGTCTGCCTGAAAGGCTGCCGAGCAGCTCTTGAGTGATACTATTCACATCCTGGGAGAAAGGTCAGTGTCAGAGGAGTTCACAGGCCCCATCTCCATTCTTATGCTAAAGGATCATATACACATAGGCTCATTCACAGGCTGGAAAGGCATAAACAGCTCCGGTCGACTCCCAGTTTTCCCTCCAAAATGCTTGGAGTCCTCAGCTCGAGCAGTGAGGTCCCGAATCGCTGTTTTTATCACTAAAGAAGGACAAGAAGCCCAGAATTCATCGGACAATTTTTAAGAGCACAATTACTTGTATATGTTTTCATGGATGAACGAAAAGTTTGCCAGAAATGTCTGGTTTAGCACTAGGTTCTTATGTTATCCTTTGTGTTGTCCACAGTTTTGATTCTCTTCTGTAAAATAAGGCCAACCAGATGCTGTTTTAATTGTCATTTTAGGCTCTATGTTCTCCAGTTAACACATTTTTATTAACCTCCCATATATAGACTCCTTCAAGCAGTTTCTTTTCTGTCTTTGACTCCAGTGGTCACTTGGGAATAACAGGAAATCGCCACTTAATTAGCACCCCTTGACCTTTGGTTGTGGCTGAGGCCGCCTCTGACCCCTGCAGCTCTCCGGCCTGTTTATTGTCCTCTGGGGGACCGTCCAGATCGCGACTCCTGACCCCTGCCGACCTGGGACTTCGCCAACAGGTCCCTGACCGGCTGCCCTTCCCCACAAGACATTCATCAAACAGGAAAACTCATTCTCCCACCTCAAGTCGCTGGTTTGAGTAATTACCACCACAGAAGGACTCCGAAGGCGTCGTCTATGCAGCTCTCGTGTTTGCTTGCAGGGAGAAAATGCAGAGCACATATTTGCAGAGCATGTCGGGTAAAACCAACAGAATATGAGGCATTTTGTTAATGATGAAACTCACATCAGTGTAACAGTTTTTACAACATCATTCGAACATTCGGGCTTTGGCTCCATCCAGGCTCTACACAGGCTGATTTCACTAATTGGTTTCCATTCATCCAGAGAGGGGAACTAATCACCGAAATCAGCCGCTGTGGTGTTTGGATGGATTGGAAACATGCTGACTCCTGCGCGGGCCCACGTCACTGAGATCTCCACTGCTGAGACTATGCTCACAGTAAGGAGGAGATGGGGGGGGGGGGGTATGACTTGTTCACACTCAAGTGACTCTATATTTCTTTTTTTAAACTGCAGCCTCTTCTTACCTTCACTTTAGCTGTTTGTTTGGTCTTTTGGTTGTTATTATTTTTTCATCTCAAATACGCAGCCCAACCTGTTTTTATTGTTATTTTCCTGGTGCACAGGTCACTGTAGAGGGGACTCCTTTTACTGATATTTAACATTCCTGCAGCACAAACAGAGAGAAAATAAATTGGAGGATTCTTCTTTCACGCAGTATGTGATGATTAAAAAAAGTTTCTCAGTACATCACATTAGGTACCAAAAAAGTGAAGTGCTTGTTGGGACTTTGTGCTTGGACTTTTTATCACAGGATTTTTTTCTACGAGGACTACTGCATTATTACCGATCCTGTTCATACACCTTCACTGAAATAAAATTAGTTTACTGCATTAAGAAATTGTCCTATCGTGATCAATGTAATTGAATGGATATCATAACAATAATTCTTTCAGAGTTTTGGAACATTAGCTCTGTTTTGTTACCTATTTTTGTGATTAATCTCTGATTTTCGGGTCTGTCGTGATTTAACGACACGTCGTTCCACCTTTTTTCTTCTTGCCACTTTGATCGTTTCACTTGTTTCTACACAATAAAAAAAAACGGAAATAATCCCCCGTTGACCCCGCGCGTGTCCATCTGTTGTTTGACTCCGGACACTGATTGAGGTGCGACTGACACCAGGACGGCCTGTAATCCCCAAACCAGATTAATCCTCCTGACCGCGCGCTGCGTGGCGGCCACTGACTTCTTCTTCTTTTTTTTTTGCGGGGTGGGGGTCATAGAGACCACTACCTTCCATGCACACCTCGTTTATCTGGACTCTGATCATCTATCTCATCGCATCGTTTTTAGCCTTAAAATATTCTCATATCTCGTCACAGATCAATGCGTCGTCACATGCGACAGAACGCGTCTCACCTCCATTTATTCGTCGCAGACCACATATCGGCTCGTTTCAGGAAGAAAGCCTGTTTAACTGTGAGTAGGATCGTTTCTTCTCCTGGTGAACTTTCATTTCTCACGCAGATTCGACACACGCGCGGTCCTGTCAGCTCCTCCTAATTAAAACCTATTGTGGAGTCACGCAAACTTCCTCTCACGCGACCTGCGACCACAAGAAGTTGCGAGAACTCATGGAAAGGAAGCTAAAGGTCTCACTCCCTTATTACAAACGCCGAAGAGCCTTATATTTAAAGGTACAGGGCTGGAACGTAGACTTCATAGTGGTGATATTTAAAGTTTAAGTAGCGGGACGTTTTTTAAACTGTGAATCTGACGTTTAGAGGTCAATAGATTACCGAAATAAAATAAAACAATCCCAAAAACGAGTGTTCAACACGGATTCATCATTTTAAACAACTTTTATTTTGAAAAAAGTTTTCAGCTGCAGACCACCTTTACAGCAATGCATTAATACACACAGTTTAAATAACACAGGTGGGACAAATAGTAAAAGAAAGATAGATTAATGGATATTCATGATTTTTTGGAAGATAAATACACACATCAGATGCAAATTTGGTTAAAAAAAAAAACCCCTTTTATTTCCATTTTTATGAAAAAGATTATCCCTATGCACACATGCTTTAGTGAATGAATTAAAAACATCCTGAGACACACATGTCTGCATTATGACTCGTTATCATGTTACTTGACATATATCTTTTTTCTGCTTTCTTGAGAGTCGCTCCAAACTGATGCAGAAATGTTGAGGAGTTTGGTCCATGAAGTCACATCAGAGGTGGAAAAGATGCAGACGGTTTCTGTTCCATCCTGAGAGAAAATGAATTGAACAAATTATTAACGTTACAGTTTTACTTTGGTCCATAAACTCAAGCTGTCTGTATGAAAGGAAAAAACTGATATTTTTATATATATATTGTTCACGTATTGCATATAAAAATCCTTCTTTTGGGACAGATTGACATTAAAGCATAAATTAGTAATGTACACAACCACTGAAGCATTCACAGCAATAGTTATAAAGCTATAACAGTGAAAAATTTTCAGAGCAGCCAAAGTACTGAGCAGTCCTTAAAAACATTTGCAATAGAAGGAAAAAAAACATTTTGTAAAACAACTCATAAAAGGGTAAATAACCTCCCACATAAAAAGCAAATAAAAGCGAGTCTTTGGAGATGACAATAGAAAAGTCTGTGACTCTGCCAACCCGAGCTCTCACGCTGACGAGTCTGGTTGCGCTAACTGGAAATTTGCTGCTATGTATTATTAATTTTCGACGATGCAAATTGTCGTTTGTGTTTCAGAAAAACAAACTTCCTTTTTTCACTGTACAAAAAAAGGCCCCTTCTCTCTGCATGTTGTTCTTCTCTTCCATTTCCAGGCTGTATGCATGGAGGGATCTTAAGGCTTTTATCCCCACAGGGAACCAGCCCCAACTCTTTCTCTGTCAATTTTCACCCACTCCCCGATTCAGATGAGCCCTTTCTCCCACCAACCCCACAATGAAGGATTTGTCCTCGTTCCCTTTGTCCACTTCTGATATCTTTTTTTTGACTGCTCCCTCTCTGCAGACAGCATGCAGCGTATGCAAATACGCGCTCTTTTATTCGCCAGACCCCTCCCCTGAATGAATGCAACCTTAAATGAGGCCACACTTGCACACATTTACCGAGGGGGCATGGAACACGCACATATTACAATCAATGGATTTGCATGCCCACTCTGACACGCAGTCACTCAAACATCAAACACTAACCATTCAAAAGGAGCCCACATAGAAATCTGTGGTTAAACTGATGCAACAGATCACTTCATCTGTGAGTTAACACGTGTAGTGTATCCACAAAGCAACTCAGCTGTAAAAGAACAGACAACATCTAAATGGGATTAGTCAACATTTTATTTCCTGTTGAGTAATTCGGTGTAATTTTGTTTTTCAGAAATAAAATGACGACAATTGGTTTTTGTACATATTGGACCTGCATATAACTGGAAAGCTTTTATTCGCTAGAAAGTTTTATAGAACAAAGCTTCAAAAGAGTTTTTCCAAATATGTTTCGTACATATATTAGAAAGAATAACAATAATGCAAAAGCAATAAGTTAAAGAACTACACGAGCGCAGACACATTAAATATTCATCCCTAAACGCTGCGTTACTCTGCAAGAAGAGAACAAGCCAAGATTGGACTGTAATATTTCACTATATCAATAAAAACCCTTTTTTAGGAATAAAATGGTATTTTCTTATGATTACACGATAAGGTATATTCTAGAAATTAGGCAAAATCTATCGTTAAGGCTTTACGAAAAAGAAACAAAACTTGAACTATTGTTTAACACACATGCACACACACACACACACACACACGATAGGGTGTCTCGCCGTGTAGGACAGGGCTGAAAAATGAGACAGAGAGCATGTCGTGAGGAAGCGGGTGTAGACGGTGAAACTCTAAAGGTTGGATGAATTATAACAGTGTCTGATGAGCATAAAGCGTTCCCTCGCAGCAAACATTCCCAAGCTGGCCCGTGCCATCTGTGAGCATGTGTGAATGAGTCTGCGTGTGTGTCTGCATGTGTGTGTGTGTGTGTGTGTGAGTTTCGTGGGGGGTTGACGTCCGCTGGACAGCTCTGACAGTTCGGCCTTTTCAGTCTTACATTACTGAGACGACCGGCCTCTTTCCCATAGCAACCCTAACAGAGGTCAAAGGCTATGTACCCCCCACCTGCCCACCTCCTCCTTCTTCCTCCCCCTCCTCCTCCTCCCCCTCCTATCGTTCTCCGGGGTGGCCGCAGACACTCTTAACTCCCCGACCGGCCCGGCCGCAGACAGAGCGGCTGCGTCCATGAACTTGAACTTGACTTTATCTCTGACACTGCGATGGATTCGTCCCGTTCCGTCTGACTCCCGACGAGTCGAAAAAAGGGTCAGAGGGAACTTTTTGTTTAGCTCCTTTATTTCAACTTCCATCACATGTTTTACCACGGAGTAGAAACACAAAAAAAAGGAGGTCAGACGAAGGATCCCCGCCCACCCCCCCTAATTCTCTTCACCCTCAAACCTCATCTCCTGATATGATTACAAAGGACCGCTGTATTAAAGCCTCAGTCACCTAATTCTGCTCCACTTTCATTGGAGCACACAGGACCCCTACTCAGGGATGCCACAGCCAACAGACGTAATCTGAAAAGCCTGGGATGTAGAAACTTCTCTCCATCTTCCTCTAAGATACTTAACGTTGGGCTTTGTGCTAGATTAGTCTCGGCCAAAGTTGCATTACAGAGTTCCAATGAGCCTCGCTTGACCCACATTGGACCTCATCCAAGACCATGGGCGGCCCGTGAGCTGGGCTTTATACAGCACAGCAGAGCCGTTAAAACATTAATAGTGTCCACACATAGTGAGGAGGTAACCCAGGAGCTATATGGTATTAACATTTTATCGCTACTATGGCTACGCTGCTGCACCCACACAGAATGGGAAGTGAGCGCCGGCTACTGTCACTTCATCATGTCATACATTATAATTTCCCTGCACTGAAAATCCTAGCATAGCAAAAGCAACGCATAGTTAATAATGAATAACAAGAGGGGAGAGAGAGAGGGAAGAAAGGGGAAAGGTAATCATCTCGATTCTGCCATTTTCTTGAGGGGAAATACATTTTTCTGTCAACCTCAAAGTTAGGTGGAAGTCGAAGAAATGGAAGGATAAAGGATGAATATTTAAACGACTGTATCTCCAGTGTAGGAAGATTTGAGGGCATCCGCATCCTAAATCCTCCCGACAGGGTGTCGGAGCCACTGACCTCCCTCTCCAGCCGCCGCCGTTTCAGACTGTCCTGATTGAGAACTCTTTGTTTCAGAGCCGATTAAAGCCAGACTCTTAAGCGGTGTTCGTGTTTACAAGAGGCGGCGCAAAATAAGATTCAAGACGAATTTACACTCGCTGCACTTTTGTGCATTTCCTTCCTTCGTTTCCCTTTTCCCTCTCACTCATTTGCAATCACTCCATGTTTATTTCCCCCCCCTTATTAGGTTTCGTAAGAATTACACCTCTCAGTAATCATTCGACGAAGAAATATTCCGTGCGCATTTGTGCACGTCGTTCTTTCTTTTCTTGTTTTTTTTTTTACACTCACCTAAACAGTGGAGAAAGCGCTTGCTCTCAACGCACACAAATACATTTTCCTGACGAATTTGCCTCAGTCACCGCCTCTCTTTGACCACGCTGTCGTGCCGACTGCCGCAGCTATCACGTACAGTGGCAAACCAACCTCCCCCATTTATTCCTCAAACACACACGCACACACATACACGCGCGCGCGCACACACACACACACAAACGCGTGCGCTGGTGCTCCATGCCCAGCTCATCCTCGCAGCTGCAAATTGCTTTACGGGCCTGGCACCGCACGAGCTAGCAACATGCTAACTTCAGCAAATACGGGGACAACAGTGGGGGCGCAAACATGGCTGCCCATGTGCTACACCTGCTCCCTCCTTTTTTACACACTTGGCTCCGCCGTCGTTAACCCTTCCCTGTTTTTCCTTTGACTTTTCAAATACATAATTCCCCCTCTGTTGTTTCTGCCCCCCCCCATGCATCATGGAGGTGTGCAACAGAGACATAAGCAGGGAGGAAGCTATAGTTTCTCCAAGATTAATTTCGTGACTGCGCCCTGCTTTCTCTATTCTGTCAAATCTGCCTGAAGCACTGTGCTGTATATCACAGAAGAGTAGCACAAACGCAATTATAGAGACAGCTCTGAGTCTTTTATATGAATAAAGAGAGGAAATAATCCTTTGACACGTGGGCTGCACATGCCTTACACATCTCGCGGAGGCTCGCGTACAGTACGGGGCTCATTAATAATCATTATCTGTAGGTTACATCATTCAGTTTCTCAGGGCACACCCAGCACCTTAGCCGAGTCATTGGCAGTGATTTGCCGTGCCGCCGATCGTCTGCTGAGACTTCCATGATGTGTGTCTCTCAGAGCGATACCAACGTCTGGCTTCTGTTTGGATTGAGCACAAATCACATCCGGAGGGCCAAGCGAGAGGATGTGAAGGTGCAAATGACAAAGGTTTAAATCTTCAGTGAAAACAGTCTCTTGATAGAAAAAAAAAGAAGATGTGAGAATGCCTCTGTGAAATATCATTGTATTGCACTTCTGAAGGCAAATCCGTGATCTACAGCAAGGTGCAGGCCAGAGCGTGTGCTTCTCTATGCATATCATGTGTGAATGCATCCCTAATGCCTGGGAAATCCCTCTGATTTAGGAGAAAATACAGCATCTCCATGTCTTTCAGACATGCAGAGGAGACTGAATAGACTATTGAACAGTCAGGTGGCACTCCAGGGCCACGACTATACCCACCCCCCAAACGCACACATATCAAACATGCATACACTTGCACACACATTAAAACTCAGTGGCTCACCCGACCCCAGTGATCCGCACGACAGTCTAATGTCTCAGGCATCTGCTCATGTCTAGTCTGGAGGGTCTTTCCCACCCTGCCCCCCAGCCCCCGGCCTGCTGCACCACCAGTTCCCACAATAGTGGGAAAGCAGGGCTTTTCGGAGGGAATGGGTGGGGTGGTGGGGTTGTTGGGGGGGGGGGGCAGCTATTGACGGGGGGGGGGTAGCGAGTGAGGGAGAGCGGGGCTGAATGATAATGTGAAAACGCACGGCGCTGTTCATTAACACACAAGCACTGCAGCTGCACATGTTGGCCCTGGACACACATGCTCACGTGTCTCACTCTCTTTCTCTGCTCCAGGTTGCTGGCAAAAGCCGGCGGGGGGACAGGGCAGCTCTACGCCACCATGAGAACAGTCCACAGGGTGTATGGGTGTGTGCGATTGAGTTCGTGGGTGAATGAGTGAAGGTGCAGGCACAGAGCTGGTGCACCGATTTTTGGCATTACCATTCTTACCCTGTCAGATGTTGGAAAAATCAAACATTTTGTATTTAAATAACATGAGAGCACTTTTTTTTTTTACAGATATAAAGTTCGCAACCTCGTTCGAAACATTTTGGAGAACAGAAATGTGATTTACAGTGAACGACTTGGGGGAAACGCTTGGATATGTTTAATACAGAAATTTAGCTTTTTCAGTGTGTACACTTGAAACACACACACACACACACACACACACACACACACACACACACACACACACACACACATACACACACCAGAAGCAATGTAATGACAAAGTGACATCTTAAAACACAACAATACACGTTGTCAAATGTCCTCTCGTTCTTACAGTAAGTATTTGCTAACGATCTGATGGTTTCTTTTAAAAACAGTCCCAGAAATCGGGAGCTGTTACTCCCCCCCCCCCCCAAACAATACGCAAGACGATAATAAACAGCACTGAATCTCACAACCCAAACATTCGTACAGAAGCTGTTTTGCCTGAATCTGTGTGTCAGGTGGAACCACAGCGTACGTACAACCCTGCCTGGTGTGCATCAGGGAGTAAAGAAGCACCATGACGAGAGAGGATGGCAGGTTTCCTTCAACCGGTGCCAGCTCATTAATTTTGTTTGCTATACCCCTCCTCCTCCTACCACCACCACCAACTACCACCACCCTCCTCACCCACCACCCCCCTCGCATCACCCCTTAACTGCTAATTAGCAGGAGCAGAAGATAGAAGAAAAGGGAGAGGCCATGTGTGACTGAGGGAGGAAATGGGGGAACTCTTCTTTCCCTCGTCTTTTCCTCCCGTCCCCCCGACTGCCCCCCCCCCCATCACACAGTCACACACTCCCCCACCTCCTGGTCAACACTCACCATCATTACCACTGGTACCCAACAGAAAGCCATGATGCAAGCTCACCTCGTATGCCAGCCCAGCCATTTTAGGTGTCGCGGCAAACATCTCCCAAGATGGCTCCTGCGAGCGCGCCCATACTCCGGGGATCCGGCGTCGTCTTTGTCCGCCTCCTGGCACCGGCAAAGTGTCTCCATTGGCAGTACAGATGGCATCGGAGGATCTTGGGCAGAAAGGGTGAGGGCGAGGAGGAGGAGGAGAAGGAGGAGGAGGAGGAGGAGGTGGCAATTCCAGGCCAACCATTTCCCTTTCTCTCTCTCCCCCTCTGCTTTTCTGTTAATGATGCCGCTCTCACTCGCTCTCCTTTTTTTAGGAATCACACATCTTTTACAAGCCTGTAATGAGAAAACAAGAGAGAAAACAGAGAAATAAAACACAGAAAACACACAAATCTCAAATTCCTTCTGTAACTAAATGCTGCTTTTCGTCGTGAGTTATTCGTAAAACTACACCTTTTTTCTTTGAGCAAGAAGTACAAAATGTGCACATGATTTGTGGTCACAAATGACATCATCAAAAATGCATGCCACCATTTGTTGTGTTGATTTGTGTGTTTTTCAGTCCATGAGTGTGTATTTTGTCTCAATAAAAGCCCCAAACAAACCCTTCACGTTACACAGGAACAAAGGTTAAATCAAGGATGCCTCCAAGCAGCCCAAACATAAACCCTCGAGTGTTTTTATTCCCATTCATTAGGGAGGCACGCCATGTTCACACGCTACCTCCAGCGGGAAAGTTTCAGGAAAAGACTTGGACCGCGGCCTTTTCACATATCCAATATCTCACAGAGAAACGGAGCAATTAGCCCGGTTTGACAGCGAGCTCTGCTGCAAAAGGTAGTTAACAGAATGAATGAAAACTCATCTCACTTTGGTGCTCTTTAGGCTTTAGTGGCATTCTCCGGGCTGAGCGTATGCACCGCGCAGCTGAAGTACCAAGTTGAAAAGTTCAGCTCCTGTCTACAGGATGGCCCTGGCCTTCTCATTGAGGCACCACACAATGTCTCCCAAAGGCTCCAAGATTTGCTACAGCTTTAAATACAGATGCCAAGTGTTTTTTTTAACCCTGTGAGTGTAGGGTGCTACACCACTCAACTGCATTATTAGCTTCTCTCAAGAACATCAGGGCCTGAATACAGCATTAGCCTTTCCCCCTTTTTCATCCAAACAAAGCAACAAATGGAATTGCATTTTGCTTTTGGAAAGCGTTCCCTAAAGATATAGGAGGAGCACAGGACCATCACGTCGACATGCCCACGGATGCCATAGGGATGCTCGAGAAGCCTTGTGGTGGAAGTGAATAAAATGCGGTGCTCTTTATCTCACCCAGTAAAATGTCGCCAACAACATCCTGATGAAACTCTGTGCTGTTTCCAAAAACATAGATTTCACATGTCACCAGTGAAGATGAGAAACCCATAATGGCTGGATTCCATTTAGCTGCTTGGGGATCCTGTTGTTGTGAATACTGATTCAGTGTTTCTCTCTCATGGTTCACTGGGGCATGAGAATATATCAGGATGGCACGAGTGAGCAAATATCACCTCCCTGACCATTGTGCTGCTTCATTCTCACAGAGTTTGGACAAAACTCTCCCTTTGTTAGGCTCACGCATCTGAGAACTCCCTCCAGTCAGGTTCAGCAGACCTCATTGGAGTCTGAACTGCTTCTCCTTCAGCCAATAGATGACCTGTTTAGTATTCAGCACCATGTAGCAGAGGACCTGAATGGACAGCGACTCTAACCGCCAAGAAACTGGGGCCAACTTTTAAACTGAGGGCCCTCAGTCAGCTCATAATGCTCACAGGTTCTTACTGAAGCACTGAGGAGGTGCTGCTGGGTCACCTTTATGCCACATAGGGATGAAGTTACAGAGAGGAGCAGGAAGCAACATAATGTGTCAGGAAATGTTACCAAAACAAAGGCTAGAAATTCAGCTAATGATAAAAGCTCGACAACTATCACAGGCATAAGGCTTAAATTTATAGAAAATAAAGTTTCTATTTTAATCTATATATGTGTCCTGAAGTATTTTGCATTACTTCAATTGTTACGTTTTTCTTGCAGTTATTTTGGATTTTTGGCGATACTTTTTAGAAAGTGGGCAAAAAAAGAAAAAGAAAAACTTTTTCTTACCTTTTTGAGGTGGACGTCAAAATCCACGGTGGTACGTTCAAGGCCTGAGCAGTCCCGGCCATACAGGGGCGAGCACACCGCTACGGAAGTCATTTTTACTTTCGGTTATCTAGCTTTATGACAGGTATTTAACACTCATACAGCTAGATAACCAAAGACAAAAACAGACCCCCTCACATGCTCTGCACACTGTATCCCGACACAAAGCTGGAATCATCTGGAAGGAGAAGAAGCTGCATCAGTCGGCCTGCAATGCCAGAAAACACTCCCGATAGCTTTTAATGGATGTTTTTAAACAGCTGACATTATGGAAGGAAACAGCTGCATAAAGCCCCTAACGTGCACCAACAGGAGGCGAGGCATCAGGTGAAGGCGACACTTGAATATTTTCAGGCTCGCACACAATTTCCTGCTGCTTTTAACAAGCAGTAAATGATCAACTGTGTCTTGTCGTGACATATATTGTCTGGTTTCAGGCCTACACGGAGCTGGGATTAAACTAATCTGAGCAGGATAACTGAGTATCAAGCGGTACGAATTTAACAAGATTAATTCAGTCCTCCTGTCGCGACAAAAACAAACAATAACACAACCAGTTTGGTGACATAAAGGACACGTGCTGCTCCTTGCCTCGTCTGAGTCTCAGCATCACTTACAACTACAAACCTGCAACGATTTATTAACGGAATGTTCTTACAAATGTTAACGCAGTCAAACTGCATAAATGTAGCTTAGCCCTGCACTCAAGAAATGTAAAGATTATTACCGCATTAATTGGAATTTAGCTAAATATTTTCAAGCAAGAAAAACGGCATTTTCCAGGAAACATTGTTCACTTCGAGAAAATCAGCAAATTGTGGCGCAGGCCTCTAATCTGCAATATACTTACAATAATACACTTTTATCAGGGGATTTTTGTAATAATTAAGAACTAACTTTAAGACTAAAAATCCAGTTTGTCCACGGATTTAATTCCTTATTTCCAGCGTTGAACCACAGACTGCTGGTGTTGAACAGTGAGTGCAACTTCGCTTTGTGGTGGCACATGTGTGCTTAGAACTGGACGACCACCTTGGCAGGATATGAGAGGGAAAAAACCTGCGTTTCATAACAGCCTCCGCTCTGCTTCACTGGATGATCGTGTGTGAGTGAGAAAAAAAACTATGAAAGCCTGACCGTGAACCTGACACGGCGGCAGGTGAGGAAATGAAACGCCTCCAGGATGCAGCCGGATAAACGATGCTCCATCACCGACAGCTGACTCTTCTTTGTGATGTGTTTTTTTTTTTTAAACTGTGTTAAATCTAAATTAAGCGGTGGTTTAACAGGCGTTAATTTGCTCCCGGCTCTTCGGTGCTCCTGGGGACTAAAAATCTCTACTTTTAATGAGAGTTGTGATTGGCCTACTTCTTGTAAAACTAGACTGGTTCACATCAAAAGGATTACCCACATAAGCTACTGCAAAAAACCAATTTGTTCCTGCTTATAATAATAATAGGCCCGAGAAGCGTGGTCGCCTTGAACACTGTGGTACTTTGAAGAAGGTTTTTTGTGTGAGTGTGTGTGTGTGTGTGTGTGTGTGTCTGTTTCCAGACCTGCGCCCCTCTACATGGTTCCCCTGCCGTTTAACCAAACACAGGGGCGTTTCTGAGGGTTTAACAACGTGATTTTATGTGTTGAAAAAATAAAGTTGAAAAGACAAAGTGAGCTCACAACAGGAGCGTGTCGGGAATATCTGCATAAACACATGGAGCTGGCGTTTAAACAGACCCAAAGCTGGTAAAATGTGGTGCCGCGCGCGCGGATGCTGCCTGTTTTCCAGAGGCGTCTCTTACCTGCTTTGGAGCCCAAGAAAACTCTGGAGGTAAATGTCCGCAACTTTCGGTCGGTGCGAATGTTCCAGAGGGTGTTCTCTCCACCGGGCCCTCGCAGGGAGCCGGCGCCGCGGAGCTCCGGCGGGTCCGGCAGCATCCTCGGTCCTCCAGCTTCTGCCTCTCCTCCAGCCTGCGCGCTTCCTCTACTGTCTGACAACCCGCTCCCGCACTGACGTCATCGCGGGTGCAGGGCGACGTGTTGACCAATCACGGAGCCCAACGGCACCGAAGATCCTCACACTTCACCACACAATCTCACTCCTGAATAGTTCTCACTCGGACCTCTATCGCCACAAGCACAGCAGGCTGTATGATGCGAAATAATGGGATTACAAAAAGGATATCGACCAGATGAAACCAAAGAATAAAGGAAAACCAAAAATACCAAAGAAAGTTCATATTTATCCCCAATAAGTGCTTTCAGTGAAGCCAGATGAGCTTGGATATTGTCTTTTGAAATCAGATTTACAGAGTTCTTCTATTTTAGTGCATCTAAAAGTTAGCTGATTCAAAGTGTAATTCTGAGACTCCTGCCAAACTGGTATCAATTGTTTTTGCATTTAAAGTTTCGAAAACAAGTCAGCAATCAAATGAGTTTAGATATGCCCAAATCCGTGCCGACTGGTTGCACTGAGAGCTTTATACTAGGGGGATAGTGTATATTTTACTTGTATGAGTTATTCATATTAGTAACAAGGCACAGAGCAACATGTCCTCATTTGTAGTGAAAAGCTTCCTCCAAGGCTGCTGCTTGCAATTCAAAAATAAAATTCGAGATTGCAGGAAATGAAGTTCTAGCAAATGTGTGAATGTTCTGATTTTCAGCCTTCAAAAGGAGCTCAGCCTTCTTAAAAAGTTCTGGGTCCAAAATTGTGTGGATTCATTTTTTTAAATTCTTTCCCGACTTCTTCCCTGAATATCCTGCACAAACAGGCGAGAGTTAATGTATGCGGGATTTGCACAACTGAGAGGATTCGCGCCAACCGACGTTCACATGGCCTCCCAGGCTGATGGTGGGAGTGGGTGCTCCTGTCTAATATAAGAGCTCCAAGCGCTGAAGCGTTTGTGGCAATTGTGGGAAATTAACATGAGGGGCCACTGACATTGGCGCAACCGGTTCCCTCCAAAATACGTGCAGCCCAGGGACAATGTTGATTAATTACGGGGCGCTCAGGAGGGGGGAAATCGAAACTGCAAAAAATGACAGAATTTCTGAAAAAATTAGGAAAAAAGTTGAGTTTTCAACCTCTAATTATTTCATTTTAGAGGCAGAGTTTCTATTGTGCAGCTCGCTCCAGTTTTTCCTGTTGGTTATTTTATTTTCAGTCCATGCTTTGACCCACACTGACCTGTTTCTGGAGCTGCTTAGATTCACCATGCTCATCGTATGTCCTAACAAGTGATGCGTCATTTTTTGTGATTGCAACAGATCACCAGGAAGCTATTCAATAATGTTCAAATATCTTTGATTTGCTGGGTAATCTCAGCTTGTGTGATCGCAGTAGTTTTAAGAAACTTCTTGTGTTTTAGTGGTTTGTACTTTCTTTTTTTTAATCAATTCTGCTTAAGCAGAAAAAACCTACCTGCACACAGAATTACCACAAATAATATTTTAGAGATTAAGTTATTTTTAAAATCTCTATTTTTGTCCCAAATGACATATCTTGTGTTTTATAAACAGTTCCACAGATGAGATGATTCTATGTTTTATTCAGGCAGCAGCAAAATCAGTCTTTGGGCAACGTGTGAATTACACTGCATGAAATAAAGCATGCAAAAGGCACAAAAAGACATTCAAGCAAAACAAGGCAGCTCTGTATCTCCTGCAGCACCCAAACGGGTGCAGTTGTGTGGCAGCACAGGAGCAGGAGGCGACTTTCACAGAATCCCAAAGATGATGTCTGGCTGAAAGAGGAAAGAGAAAGGATCATAACTTTAACATATCGTGGCATGTTCGTGGGACAAACGTTGCTAAATCACGCGTTCAGTCACTCACACGCTGCAGGAGGAGCTGTCCTGAGAAAGAGCGCTTGTCTGGAGGCTGGCGGTCCTGCCCCCCCGCCATGCAGCGCAGATATCCATAGAGGTTTGCCACTTGGAGGGAAATACTCGCCACGACCAAGGACTGAGGAAGACACACACGAATATTTGGAGGGACTAATGAGTGACGCAGCTCCACAGCAAAGTGTTACCAGAAGAAACCTGTGTCTCACCAGCCATTTGATCTTTAGGGAGAAGAGGGAGGTGAAGAAGAAGAACGTCCAGATAAGAGGACAGATGATTAGGCCCAGCCAAAATATCCTCGCTTCCGCTTCGGTCCCAATGCTACTCCCTTGAGAAGTCTAGACACGCACAAAGAATACACACAGTGTTCACGGTTTGCCATAAATGTGACTGAAACAGCAAACAAAAGAGTCTCCCACTTTCTTGGCTTCAAACACCCAGAGGCTCCTTCCATCCTCGTCAATCTGATTCCACCAGCGCAGTCCCACCAGCAGCCGGCCGGTCACGTTCTGCAACAACACGCCGAATCAATCCCAACCAAAAAAACAGAAAAGCGCCATGTCTGACAATCAAGTGCAAAAAAATAAGTGAGAAAGACCAGAAAGAGTTACAATTCAAACTTACCTTCACAGACCAAAAGTCAAAAGCGAGCAGAGCGATAATCAGAACAAAACACGAGGAAAAGCTCTTGCTGATCCAGTCACACAGCAAATAGACGACAATGGCGACCACTCTGAAGAAGAGGTGGAAAAAGGAAGCCAGTGGGTGTCTGAAATTAAATGTATGAAGCAGACAGGGCAACATAATTTTACTGAGATCAAAAATAATTTGTATTTCCCAGTTTTACAGTTTTACGAAAGTTCTGTGTGAATGAATCTGAATCTGCTCTAATTACTTCTTATGAATGTGCCTTGAAGTTTAGATTTTCTCCTAAGTTTATGAGTCTTCTTTTCTTTTACTGAAGCAGTTCACCATGACGTTCACGTAATAAAGCTTACTTCGTGTCACTGACTCGCTGGAACATTCAGTGATTACCAAACCAAAATTTACACATTTGGAGCGTCTCGCTTGTTCCTGAAAAACTGTCATACATCCAAGAATCTAATGAATTAGTTCCTGCAACAGCAAACACCCCAGTAACAGGATGCACCCAGACTTGGCAGCTGGGATGGATCTACTTTTTCTTTTACTGCTGATCCGTCAGGAATAAATCACAGTTCTCGACGCCAGCAGGTCAACTTTTGCTGTATTCCTTTTGTCAAAACTGTGGTAAATGTTCAGCATTAACGCACACTTAACTTTTTGGACCTACAGTCTGGTTCAGTCTGGTGGTTGTTCATCACAGAATCTGAACTCTATGGAATTCAAAGCAACCTGAAACAGTCCCGTTTTTCAGATTACTGGTAACTGATAAGAAAACGACATTGTTAGACAAAAGCAAATACTGCATAATTCTTCCACCAGCTACAGGTTTGTACAATGCACCAAACTGATTCTTGATTAAAATATATTTTAATATAGATACATACTCTGCATGGCTGAATAATTTTGACTGATATTGATAATAAAGTAATAGTTGTACCTAATATATGAGGGATAAATTACACCCTATTTAAACAAATAATTGCTAAAGATCCCTAAAGTTGACTGCCTGCCTCAGAAAAACAAACCCTGCTGGCCTGGGTTCGGTGTGAGGATGGAAAGATAGGATCTTCTGCAGTGCACCTTATGACTGCGCCTCTCCGCGCCCTCTCCTGCTCGTCAGCAGCATAGTCCAGCTCCACATCCTCGGTGTCATCCGCCATCGCCTGCCAGGGAGCAAAAAACACAGCAGCGCTAAGACATGAAGCACACACAACACGCAAAGGATGACGGCAAACTGGAGCCAGACAGTGACTTCCCGATGTTGAACGAGTGAGGCTGAACTACATGATACCTTTTAAAGGACGAGTTGCGCTGTATCATGGGGCTGAAAATCGAGCCAGGTGTTGCAGTGAAATGAGACCGACAGCGACACTGCCTCCTCGGTCACATCCACACCAGGATGAGAGGTCCGTTATTTACGAAGGAGGCATAACTCCTACTGTCTGATGTTGCTGGTCGTAAAGTTTCATTAAATGATACGTTCACGTTTTATGTGTTTAGTGTGTTTCTGCGATGAGACATAAAGGAAGACAGCCAGAATTAACACAAAAAATGCGACCGCGGCAGGACTCGAACCTGCAATCTTCTGATCCGAAGTCAGACGCCTTATCCATTAGGCCACGCGGCCACCACGTTCACAGCCATGAGTATTGCAAATTTTACACCATTCAATAAAATATCATATCGACGGAATTGTGTTACGTCTGGCTTTTTTTTCGGAAACAGCGTCTTCCTGCTTATTGCTGCAGTGGCAACCCAGTCACTTCTTTCAATTCATTTGAATGGAATAAGTCTTCTATATTTGAATGGGAGAACTCATCCAGGCCACACGGGGGGGCTGGCGCTCAGCGTTGATTGAAGTTTCCTGAGTGGAAGGCTGAGGTAACTATGATGTGCCGAGCAAGTAACACTAAACACGCCGTCCTTGTAAATCTGCTTTGTAACTGGCAAGGAATTCTTGAAAGCACTTTTTTGCATTCACAGAAAAACCTAGTTCGTACATTTACTGAATTATAACTGATAGCGGGTTGTTTATTTCACTCTTCAGCACGTTAGCATTGCTAGCACGTGTGCTCACAACTGTTAGTAAACACAGGTATCGACGTTGATGGTGCAGCATTTAGGAGAGCGTGCTAATTGTCTAGCTGTGTAAAGGCTGTGTTGTGTAGCGTTAAGGATAACTTTGTTATAAGTTATCAGTGTTTGAGCCGAGTATGGAGTGTTCTGTACGTTTCAGCGATGTTTAATGCATCCTTAAGGGTCATAGGAGCGCTCGCGCTTGAAAACATGTCACCGTTTGTCTTCATCTTATCCCAGGATGCAGTGCGAGTTTGTCGTAGTTTGAGGACTGACCTGTAATTTAATGAGAGGCTCAAACTCTGGCTAACGGAGCGTGTCAATATTTTGTTGTCTCCATCACTTCCAGCTTCCCTGAGGAGACCTCATGAGGTGATGCTGCATGTGTCACGCTGTCCTCTGCAGAGGACTCTCGTCTCTTTACAATGGACGTGCCCGCGCTTCTTCTCCTCCTCCTCCACCGATCCCCACTCGCTTCAGGGCGAGGACGTCACAGAGACGCGCCTGAACCCCCTTAACATCCAGATGCTGTCGAAAAACCTCCACGAGCAGATATTTCGAGGGCGAATGCTGGATTATAAAGAGGAAGATGTGGAGCGCAGTGTGAGGCACTTGCAGAAACACAAGCTGTGGGGGAAAGAAGCTTCGCTGCTGCCAGATGTTGAGCTCAAACTTCCGCAGATGTATGGACAAAGCATTGACGAACACTTCCGCACTTTAGCCCAGAAACAGAGTCTCCCCTATCTCGAGGCTGCGAGCAAGCTGCAACAGGCCGAACTGCCATCCATGCCTCCAGAATGGAGCTGGGAGGTGGGCTGGACTCGGTACGGGCCTGATGGCGAAAGTCAGAGAGTGGACTTCCCAGAGGAATCGGCACTGGTGTTTGACGTGGAAGTGTGCATGACAGAGGGACAGTGTCCCACTTTGGCTGTTGCTGTATCTCCCACCAACTGGTGAGTACCAAGGAAAATGACGGCGTCAGGGAGGAAAAAGTATCACTTGCAGTAGGATAGATTCATATCTCTATTTGACTTGTTTTTAACCTTTTTTTTTTTTAGAATGAGCATGATACGTGTAGCTATCGTGCCGATAATTTTGCAGACTCAAACAGGAGTGACAGGGATTTGAATGAGCAGCTGCTTGATCTCAGTGTGTTCTCTTGCCAGGTACTCGTGGTGCAGTAAACGTCTGATTGAGGAGAGATACTCCTGGTCCAACCAGCTGACCCTCTCAGACCTCATTCCACTAGAAACACCTTTCAACTCCATTCGCCCTCCTGGGGGTCAGTGGAAGGAGAGACTGGTGGTCGGCCATAACGTCAGCTTTGACCGCTCCTTCATCAAGGAACAGTATCTCCTCAAGGTTGGCTTCACTGTTTTTTTTTATTATTAAAAGAAGTGATGCATTCTCGTCAATGGCTGTAATTGTGCTGTTTTTTTCTCTCAGGGTTCAAAGGCACGTTTCATGGACACAATGAGCTTGCACATGGCGATTTCGGGACTGACAGGCTTCCAGCGCACACTGTGGATGGCCAACAAGCTGGGTAAAAAGAGAGGCCTTCAGGAAGTCAAGGAACATGTGAAGAAAACTGGACAGAATAAAGAGGGCCCGATGGTTTGTATCATTTCTTTTATGGATGATGCAATTCTTGTTGCAAACTGAAGGATGTTTTAGCTACACATTTTTTTGTGACCTTTTCAGTTCTCACGAAGACATTATGTTTTTTTTTTTTTTTTTTATAGATAGGGTCCTGGGACTGGGTCAACATCAGCAGCATTAACAACCTGGCTGACGTTCATGCTCTTTATGTGGGCGGGCCGCCACTGCAGAAAGAAGCCAGAGAGACTTTTGTGAAGGGAAGCATGACAGACGTCAGGAACAACTTCCAGGTCAGAGAACCACCACGCAGTCTGTGTCTAAGTCATAAGAAACTACAGTTTCATCACATTGTCAGATCTGTTCGACGTTTTTCAGGAGAAAGCGTTCCTCAATATAAATGTGCTTCTGCTGCCACCTACAGGAACTGATGCAGTATTGCGCCATGGACGTTCAGGCCACACATGAGGTCTTCACTGAGCAGTTACCCCTTTTCATGGAAAGGTCAGTAAAAACTCCTTTAATGAACATTTTACTCAAGCATACAGAACACTTTAGCCTCATTTTCCACTTATTTATTTCCCTGTGTTGAATCAGGTGCCCTCATCCAGTGACATTGGCAGGGATGCTGGAGATGGGCGTGAGCTACCTCCCAGTCAACCACAACTGGGGACGATACCTGGAGGATTCTCAGGACGTTTATGAAGAGCTCGAGAGAGAGATGAAGAAGTCTCTGATGATTTTAGCAGACGACGTCTGCCAGCTCCTGCAGGACGACAGGTACAGACAGACCATCACAGGATTTACCACTACGGCTTTAAAGAAAGGAACTCGGTTTTTCTCCCAAACTGTTTTTCTTTGTTTGTGCTTCATATTGCAGATACAAAGACGATCCTTGGCTTTGGGATCTGGAGTGGGATGTGCAGGAGTTCAAGCTGAAAAAAGTGCCAGTCAGCAAAAAGAAAAACTCCAAAACAACAGCTGAAGCCAAAGTTTCGACTCCTCTTCCAGACTGGGAAGAAGGTGATTGCTCACAGCCTGGATCAGACTTATTTCAACCGGCCCATATTTCACTGTTCATTTGTTAAATTCATGCTAATCACAGCACTGTGTTGAGGGCAGTGGTACAATCCACTTCTTGTTTGGTAAAAAAATGAAAATGCAAGACAGTTCTTACTGTATTATTAGACCCTGGTCCACCCTCAGAGGAGGAGATGGCAGCGCCGTGCTCCAGCAGATTGGCTGTTGAGAAGCTGAAGGAAACGGTGAGCAGACTTCCGAAGAGACGACAACATCTGCCAGGACACCCAGGGTGAGCCGAGTCCTCCAGTCTTAGTTATGAATCAGTCTCCAGCTGCGGTCGTCAGGTTGCATCAGTCTGTCCGCCGCTCGCTTGCTCCTCCAGGTGGTATCGCAAACTGTGTGAAAAGATATCGGCGGACGACGGCTGGTCACCCGGAGCCAGCCTCATCAGTCTGCAGATGAGACTGACTCCAAAGCTGATGGGGCTGACGTGGGACGGCTTCCCGCTGCATCACACTGACAAACACGGGTGGGGCTATCTGGTGCCTGGACGCAGGGATAACCTGAACACTCAGGAGGAAGACACGGGGCCTGTCTGTCCACACAGGTACATGAGAGGCCTCAAACACGCAATCACTCTGCACAAAGTCGTCATGAATAGGACGATTAACGATGAGTGACAGTTTTCTGTACTTGTGTCAAATTAGGTATCATTTTTTAAATGTGTTGTGTTTCACAGAGCAATTGAAAGCATATACAGAGAATATTGTGAAGAAAGGAAGCAAAAGCCAGAAAATCTGAACTCCGCCCTTCCAGACGACCTTATATGGACGGACAGCGCAGTGTGGCAGAAGGTGATGTACTACTACTCGTGCATTGTTATTTTTACTGATTTTTATCCGCTGAGCTTCCCCCTAAATAAAAACAAACAGATAGATTTACATATTTAGGTGGATTTTTCTGGTTCTAGATTTACAAACAAAACCCTTAAATATGCTGCTTAAGATGCCCTTTCTGTACGTTCCCCTTTCACATGAAAACCAGAAACTGGACTTTTTCCTCGCCACTCTGATAAGCAGCTGGTAAATAAAACAGTGTGTCCTTCTGAGGTGCAGATTCAGCAACTGAAGTCTGTAACCAAGCACCTGTGGTCATTAGATTGTCTGAGGTTTTGAACTGATTTAATGAATATTCTTGCGAAACCAGTTGATGGAAAACTTGTGATGACACAGATGTTTTTGTTTTTTTTCACATTCAGGTGGAGGAGTTGAGTTCCCTAGAAAGTCTGTCTGAGGAAAATGGAAACAGGGTGATCAAAAATGAAGAGAATAAGAAGAGAGTGAGCAAACGAGCGGTACGTATGGAACTACTTTTACTTTGACTTAATCCTTCTACAATCTTTAAAGTCTCTCGTTTCTGTTCTGTTTGATCTTGTGGTGTTTTTCCTTCTTTTGTGTTCTTTACCGTTTGTGATGTTTTGTATTCTGCATCAACAGCCGCCGGACCCTCATCTTATCGGGGACCAGACTCAGTGTCATTATCACCATGGAAACGGCCCCTACAATGATGTAGATATCCCAGGTTGCTGGTTTTTCAAATTGCCACACAAGGTAAAGAGGAGACACATTGTTTGCGTGAGTGTCCTGACAAACCAGCACGTATCTGCAGTCGCTGCCTGTTCTCGGTTTCCAGGATGGGAACCACAACAATGTCGGCAGCCCCTTTTCAAAAGACTTCCTGGCAAAGATGGAGGACGGGACCCTCAGAGCAGGAAGAGGTGGAACGAACGCCACGCGCGCTCTGGAGATCAACAAGATGATGTCCTTCTGGAGGAACGCCCATAAACGCATAAGGTCAGTTTTCACTACAGAGGGATTCAAGCTTCAGATATGAAGCTGAAACTGAGGCTTGGATGTTTAGTTTTTTTGTGGTCAGTTCTCAGATGGTGCTGTGGCTCAGAAAGGTGGAGCTTCCTCGAGCTGTCAGCAGGTACAGTTACACATAGCGGTTCTTATTCAGTTACAGCGTGGGCAAACCCTCAATTTACCAGAAATCTGTTCTTATTGTCCCCAAAGGCACAAAGAGTTTGATGAGGACGGCCAGTATGGAGCCATATTACCTCAGGTCGTCACTGCTGGAACGGTGACACGCAGGGCGGTGGAGCCAACATGGCTGACAGCCAGTAACGCTCGGGTAGGAAGAGGCGACTTTACTCTGTCTGTAACACACTTTGCGAAAAAAGTATTTGAGTCCTTTAAAGGAGGAAAAAATGCTAATCCCCAGGGCGAAAAACAACTCAGTTTAGGTTTTATCCTCAGAAGCATCACTTTTGACCTTCATTGACAAATTTTAAACCATAACTGTTGATGAGTTGGTGACTTTTGTTTGCATGATCTGCATTTTTGTGGTGACAGCGGGATCGCGTGGGCAGTGAGCTCAAAGCGATGGTGCAGGTACCACCCGGTTATCACCTGGTAGGAGCCGACGTGGACTCTCAGGAGTTATGGATCGCGGCTGTGCTCGGGGAGGCTCACTTCGCTGGCATGCACGGTAACATACGTCTCCTTTTAGTCTCCTCCTGAAAGCCGCCATCCTTCCGTCTGTGCTCTGACCATCAGACGACTGTGCCGCAGGCTGCACCGCGTTTGGCTGGATGACCCTTCAGGGGAAGAAGAGCCAGGGCACAGACCTGCACAGCCGCACTGCCGACGCTGTGGGGATCAGCCGAGAACATGCGAAGGTCTTCAATTATGGCCGCATCTATGGCGCGGGGCAGCCTTTTGCCGAGAGGCTCCTGATGCAGTTCAACCACCGCCTCGGTCAGGCGGAAGCTGCCAGTAAGGCGCGGCAGATGTACGCTTTGACGAAGGGTTTACGCCGGTGAGCTCAGCGAATCCAACCGTTGTTTCTTTAAAAGAAGACGTATTGTTCAGGTGGGTGATCGGTGGGAGCAGCTTTGAATAGTTGCAGTTGCTTTGGTCAGGTATCATCTGTCAGAGGAAGGTGAATGGCTGGCCAACGAACTGAACATCAATGTGCAGAGGGAGGAGGATGGAACCGTGTGTCTACAGGAACTGCGACGGATCTCAAGACTTGCCTCACAATGGTGAGGGAGTGGGGGGCGTTAAAAATACCAGCATCTCCATTTAGAAGCCAGGATCATCCAGAACTTTGATCGTTTAATCCTGTTGTTGTTTAAATCCTCCTCAGCTCTCGACGGAAGAGGTGGGACATCGCTGGGAAGCGAGTGTGGGCCGGAGGCACCGAGTCGGACATGTTCAACAAGCTGGAGACGATCGCTCAATCAGCCCAGCCAGCCACTCCCGTCCTCGGCTGCAGGATCAGCAGAGCTCTGGAGCCCAAAGCTGTGAAGGACGAGGTGAGACGGAGACCAAACAGATCTGATCATTTGTCCAACTCAAGTGAAACGTCCACAAAAAATGCTGCCTGATGCAAGTGACCATTTTTCAAGCATGTTAGAATCCAAACTTGTTAAACTATCATTAGGATCTGTGCTATTTATTCGTCTTACCTGATTGAGGTTCATCGTCTCAACTATCACCATGTCTCTTCTGTCAGTTCATCACCAGCAGAGTGAACTGGGTGGTCCAGAGCTCTGCGGTAGATTATCTCCATCTGATGCTGGTGGCCATGAAGTGGCTCTTCGAGGAGCACAACATCGACGGCCGTTTCTGCATCAGCGTCCACGATGAAGTGCGCTACCTGGTCCGCAGTGAGGACCGTTACCGAGCGGCGCTGGCTCTTCAAATCACCAACCTGCTAACGAGGTTCAGGCAAAGTGTTGATAACACTGAAGGTGTTTGGATTGTCACCTCTCTCTGATTGTGCCAATTTTCCCCCACAGGAGCGTGTTTGCACATGCGCTGGGGATGCACGACCTTCCTCAGTCGGTGGCTTTTTTCAGTGCTGTTGACATTGATCAGTGTCTGAGGAAGGAGGTCAACATGGACTGTGTGACTCCCTCCAACCCCACAGGAGTGGAACGAAGATACGGCCTTCCACCTGGTGGGTGCTGCATGTCCACATCAGCTGCATGTTTCCAACATGAAGTGAAATACAGGCATGATTTTAAATATAAGTAAAACATCTAATCCTAAGAAATAGCTTGAGTTTTAGTTACTATATTTTCAATTCTTCAAAACTTGAAGGTTAAATGAAATGACTGAGTCACAAAGAAGACTCATCTTCAGTACAACAACTTGTGCTGACTGGAAGATAAACTAATCTCTAACTCTTCATGACATTTTTTGGGTAAAAAACAAACAAACAAAAAAGTTTGGATTTTGTGTTGAGAAATGTATTTATTAAACAAACTATACATTTTTTTGTGAATAAAGTGAAACGCAAAAGAGTGAACAGGTTCACAAAATGTGCAAACTTTCCCCACAGGTGAAGCCCTGGACATCTACCAAATTATCGACATCACCAAAGGATCTCTAAACAAAGAAAGATAGCGGTTTCTGTTCAGGCAGCTGTTGATGCTGGTGGAGTTGGAAACGAGCATCAGCTCACTTCTTCTTCTTCTTCAGTTTGGGTTCTTGTGTCTCGTCTCGGTCCTGTGACTCTGTGGGCTGAGAAAAGCAGAAACACAGATGTTGAGAAGACAGAGCAGCCAAACAAAATCACTCGCTGTGAAAAAAGCGATAGGGGACAGTTTTACACAGATGCACCACAGTGGAAAACAACTCTACGATTGGGATTTTGAGTCAGTTGGGTTTTTTCCCCAAAGAAGTTTAGACGCCCGGTCGGTGGCACTGACCTCCTGACTGTCATCCTGCTCCTGGAGGGCTGCGTCCAGGGTAGCAGCGTTGATGCGGAAATCTCTGGAGGTGCTCAGCTTCATGTACTGCATCAGATTCACCTGAACAAACGCACCAAGATGTGTGTGAAACTCAGAAGCATCCAAATACGTGGATGGCAACATTGTTCCCAAGGAACTGTGTGTGTTGCATTTTGCATTTTTCATTGTTTGTAGAAATCATTTTGATGGATGGATCTCGCACCCACCTTTGATTTCTTGGAGAGTGTGATCAGAAACTTCTCATACTGTTCGATGCTGAAGATCAAGTTGGGAATGGCTTTGGTGTCTCGCAGAAGTTTTGCCTACAAAAAGAAAAAAATGTATTTGAGTTTATTAAAGAGATTTAAATAAGAATACAAGAAGAGGTGCAGATTCTTACTCCCAAATCGTGGAGTCTCTGGACTATCATACCCGAGGCGATTTATCGGCAGTGTTTTCACAGCAAAGTCACGCTGAATAAGAATGTGATTGGAGCTACTTCAAAACCACTTTGTCAGGCCACTGTTAGAGCGACCCCCCATTACTTACACAGACAAATTGCACCATGCTAAGACCAAAAACTCAACTTCAATGCCTTACAACTGGTGTGCAAGCAACCTGAAGCTCCTTTGCCATGACATAATTATAGACGATCTGGGTCCTTACAGATGCAGCAATGTTCACTTCAGTCTTCTTCTTTCTCTTCTTGTCATCTGCTCCTCCACCATTGAGCTCTTCGCTCTGACCAAAGAGAATGAGGTTGCTTATGTCGCTGGGAAAAAACAACATTTCATACTGTCTGAACTAAAAGTGAGCTGTACCTGAACATATGTGATGAAAGCATAGCACTGCGGTGTGAGGTGGGAACCTGACAGCTTGACCTACACAGATGAGAAAGGAATCATCAGATTTTTGACACTGGTAATTATCAACAGGCAAAATAACAGAAGGAACTTGAACTCACCAGCTTCTCAAAGCGACCAGGCAAAGCTCCATGTTGGACGCCACACGTCTGAACGTACTGAGGTGCAGGAGGGCAAAACATAAGATCGAGCAAAGAGCATCTGCATTCCCACCGAGATCACGCAAAGGAACAAATACGCACGTATTTAACCAGGGTCGTGAGGGTGGTGTAGGTGCGAGTCAGTGCTTTCAGCAGCGTGATGGTGCAGCTTCCTAACTGAAGAGACGTCTGCACCAGCTCATTTAAACCCGTCAGGAGAGTGCCGAGCTGCAGCGTCACCGCCTTCTCTACCGGATCCTGCTGGCCGGCGCTCTGGGTGGCCTCGGCTGCAAATCAGGAGAGGAGTTTTAATGCCACTCTGAAAAAATGCATCTCTTCCTTCATCCTCTCTCGACTGGCAGCATTAAACCCACTGAACATCAGCGTAAAAGGCGTCCTACCGGCGTCTGATTTGTCAGTGGCTGTCGCGTTTTTCTTTCTGGCAATAAGCCAGTCCACTTCATCAAGCACTTTGTCAACTTGAGACAGGACCAGAGGCTGGGACAACAGAGGGAAATGAAGAAGGTTAGCGTACTTAGCTTGGTATCGGCCTGGGATGTTCGACACATCTGACGCCATCTGAGGAAACCAAGACTTACCACAGCTGTCGGAGCCGTTTTCATGTTGACGATGCCAAAATGAGACTGTTTTTCCACTTCCACATCCTGAATAGGGAGAATCGGTTTCACAGTTTTTGAAAGGTGAGGAATTATTGAACCACATACTGTTGAAAGTACAATTTTAACAGGTTGAATCAAAAGATTTCATTCAGATTCTAATTTGAAAGTTGTCATTCTTACAAGTCCTCCTGATGGAAAGTATTTGTTCACAATTTGGCCCTCTGGTGGCGAGGATGACATTTTGCTAGTTCTACAGCCCTCACAGTGAAGGACTGAAGTTGCCCTTCACCGCTGTGAAGTCCTACCTGATCGATATCACCCAGTTGGCTGTGGATGTCTTGGCAGAGCTCCAGCAACAAGCTCACTGGACTTTTGTAGAGCACATGAAGGTTGAAGAGAAGCAACAGCAGCCCCTTTGTGAACGCAGTGTCCTCTGTGGGAGGAAACAGATACAAGTCAAGTTGTACCACGCTGCACATAAAGGAAGAGGTTGTATAACATTACTCACCAAAACTGGTATCTTTGCAGATTTTCACCGTCCATGTGATCATCTGAACAAACTGTTCAACAGAAGTTTCAACACAATAAGGACATTGTAATTGATCCAATAAGGTGCGTGTAGGTGAAGACCTACCTGCTGGGAGGAGGGCTTCAGCTGGCGGGAGAGGACACTTAAGATGCTGACAAGCAGCTGAGCTTCTTTGCTGTTAAAGTCTTCCTCATTGCCTGTTAACTGTGTGAACAGTGCCCTCTGTTGGCGGGAATGGAAAGTTAGTTTCTGCACTGCCACATGATTCCCAAGTTAAAGTTTTTAAAGCAGACACACCTGAAACTGTCGAATGTAAAAGTAGTTCATTTCTGTCGCACCGCCATCATCTGGCTTCTCATCATCCTCTTCAATGTCTGTCAGAAACCACACCAGAAGATAAGCTGCCAGACATTCTGCAGGTTTCCATTGACTGTTTTTATCGTGCACAGCTGACCCATGGTGGAGAGGAGCTGGGTCATCTTCTCGGGAAAGCGCTGCTGGCAGGTTGTGAAGATCCTGAGGAGGCCCTCCAGACACAGCAGGGACAAGCTGCTGCGCTTCTCCTTCTTCGCTGCCTCCTCCACCACACCGGGGATGTTGGTGTACCGCCACATCAGCACACTGCCAGAAAGCAATAAGTTAAAGATCACTGAATGACAACAAATGAGGTCATGAATTGTCACAAGACAAGAAATCTTCCATTGCACATTGCAGCTGCGATCTGCTGCTAGAACCACTTCGCTTCTTAAAGAGCATTGTCTTTTCCGCAAATAGGACGACGCTACAGTTATCGCAAAGCGTTCAAATTTCAACTGGACAGTATCGCGTGTTGTTCCATTCACCAAGTGATTCCTACCCTGTCATGTCACAGAGGAAGCGAAAAGTCTTTTCTGCAGTTTGTCCATCTGGACCGTCTGTGTGTCCAGTTTCCTCCAGCTGTTGAATCTTCTGCACAGCCACCATGACTGCATAACGTACAAACTCTCCACTGGCGCGCAGCACTGACAGCGCCTCCTCTCTGCTTTGAGAAGTATCCCTGAGAAAAGGAAGCAGCTTTATTATTGCACAACGTAAACAACAGTGAGACAAAAGGAAAACTGTCTGAATGTATTATCCACAGTACTAGGCACTTTCAAACGTGAATATTGCCAGATATTCGGATAATGCTGTATTGTGCACAATCACCACATTCTCTGGGTTGCTTAATTACCTGAAAAGCACTGTGACGAGCTGAGAAACAAATCCCATGGAGAGTAAACTGCGGGCTGTTTTGTTTGAGGGCACGCGACCTTTCCCGGACTTCTCCTTCAGGATCTCTGACAGTTTGTTGTAACGGTTAAAGAGCTCAACGATGTCCTCAAAGACACTTTTGCTGCAGGAAACAGAGCCAGTGACATAAATAAGCATCACTGAAACGACAGCGCGGCAAAATGCTCCATGCCAGAGGTTTCTGCTACCTGTAGTTGGCTTTGATGAAGTTGTACTCGATGAGGACCTCATAAACTCCCATCACCAGCACAGCATAGATGTTATTCTTCACTCCAACACTGGACCCGAGTGAAAACTCTGCTGACTTATCCTGATCGATGCAAAGAAACAATTGAAAAAAAAGGTTAAAAACAATGTTTCTAGTAACACAAGTGCAAATATCGTGGGAGCTGTTTTTCGACGATGTTGATTGGTTTATATGTATAAGTAATCCAGTCCGATGCGTACCAGCTCAAAATCCTCCAGCTCACTCTTGATCATGCGCCTTGTCATGCTGTCCAGAATTGTCTGCAGGTGCGACTGATATCCCTCCTCCTCTTCCTCATCATCATCATCATCATCATCATCACTGTCATCAGCACTGCGGATCGCCGACGTCCGCGTCTTCTGCAGCCACAGCAAACACTGCACTGTACAGCTCATCAGATGTGCCTGAGAGGGAGGAAACACTACTTTAGCACACACCAGCACAGCTGCAAAAATAAATCATGGGCGTGCAGATGGGGGTACCAGTGGCTCCTGAAGGTAGACTTGGTCTCCTTGAGCAGTGATACACGGCTCCAGTTTAACGGGGGGCAGGAGGTCTTGTTCAGGCTCGTAGTATCGTTTCAGCTGGGAACGCAAAGACTTGAGATGCAACTCTCGATGCAGACAAGCGTTTGGAAAACACGGTGCACTGACACATACCTGTGAGAAGACAGTCTGCATGACGGAGCTTGAAATTTGAGAGTTTCGCCGAAGGACATCATAGAAACCCTGAAAAAGACGTTTTTGTGACAAAGTTCACGTGACAGGAAGGGTTCTGTTCGAAGTTTAAACTGTTGTTGAATATCAAAGTGTGAAAAGAACACAATCAGACGTGATTTATAGAGTCAAACTACAATGTTTAAATCCAATGAAGTCACATTATGAACATGGAGAAGAGAAGAAAAACATCTGACCTCGTAGAGCATGAGGCGCACATCAGCCTGCTGGCCGAGGCAGCGGCGCAGGCTGCTGAGGATCTCCAGACAGAATGCTTCATTAGCGGCCGAGTTGTAACGGGTGTGAACGTCCACCTGGACCTTTGCAGGGATTCAGAAAAGTTCAAGAATTACTGAAGGACCTTCAGCCAGGCTCCCTGTTGGAAAAAGGGGGGGGGGTCTTGGTACTACACAGCTACATGCACGCGTGGACTGAAACTGTACCTGGCTGGATGACAGCGCCTGGCTGCACTGACTCGAAGCCAAGCTTCCCAACACTTTGAAGTTTTTGAGCAGCAACAGAAATCCAGTCACAGCCGATTTCCTGCCATCCAGCTGACTAGTTGCAAGAAAAACCAAGTAAAAATTAAACTGATTTGACTTTTCACACTGCATTACACTTGACATTGAAAAAAACATTGAATAATACGATAATTAACTGTACACACAAACCATATGTGATATGTGATTCTTACCTTGAAAACATGGCTTTGCGAAGAACCAAAATTAAAGCGTCCTTTAAAGACATACTGACTTTAAGAAGAGGCTGTAGATTAAACAGAGAACACTGATTAAAAACTCAAGACTCTTTTCCGTGTGTGTGTGTGTGTGTGTGTGTGCGCGCGCGCGCGTTCATAACAGTACCTGAACAGCTTTAAGTAGACCCTGAACTGTGGCTAACGGCAGATATGACAAGTGGTCAAATGTCTCGGTCAGCTTGCAGGAGGACTCCAGGAGGATCATGGGAGCTGAGATCACGATGTCAGAAAAAAGGTCTGAAGAGACATTAAAAAGGAGAACTGTCAGATTTTGGCCTTGGAACACATTAAAGTGACATCAACATCAGAGCGTTGTATCTACCTAAGAAGTGATTGACCGGTGAAGCCGTCTTTGTGACCAGCCGATTCAAGACCTGTTCCAGTATCTCGCCTCTAATGGGCTCGTGCATCTGTCGCAAAGAATGTGACAAAGATGAGGTCAGCATCTGTCTCTCAGAATTGTAGTCTTATGAAAGAAGCCAATTTAATTACCTTAAAGCCCTGGAGGAGCACTTCTCCCCCAAGCTTACATGCCAACTGAGTGGGGGTCCGTGCGACACTAACCGAGACCTCTGTGGTCTTTCCAAACGGTCCAGGTTTGGGCCCAAATGTGTCCATGAGGAAGAAGCCCAACTGGACCAGTCCCTGGATGACATGATCCCATCCAAACACACTACAAAGGTAGAACGATTCCCATAAGATAAACAGGCAAATATTTTGCTGAATCAAATGAAATGCTGATTGCATTTGAAGGCGCATATCATTTTAACTGAAGTTCTCTGAATGTCAGGTGAGAGTGCCTGATGCTCATGTACACACACAATGGATGCAACTAGTTTCAAGTATGTTTTATTTGACTGTGCGACTTTCACTCTGAAGATTTTTCCATCGGAAACTGCTGACCTGTTTTTGACTGTGTCCAGGATCATCTGAGCCACACTGCAGTGGCCCGGCAGGACGTCCTGCAGAAACTTGGATCCCTGTTGCAGCTGCTCGTCCTTAAAGCTCTTGATGATTGCCCCTTTTAAAAGTTCAAAGACCTGTCGTGCAAAAGTTAAAGAGAAAAAATGTGAACAAAAAAAAAGGACAACAACAGAAGATCCAAGTGCATGAAGACTCACCTGTTCTTCATAACGCTGTACACGAGCCACCGAGAGCAACAGGGCAACGCTGAAAGGACACAGGTCTCCATATGATGTCTGGAAGAGTGCACACCAGATTTATCATGCATGACGCACAACGATCTTTATCAAACGTGTGGGAAACAAAAAAGGCAACCTTGAAGCCTTTCAGGAATTCTCTCCCAAGCTCATGGTCAAGTCGTATAGCGAAGACAATGTGGAGGATAGAGGTTCCCTCCACGTGCCTCAGCTGGTCCTGTGGAATCGACTGAACCTCCAGGTCCAGGCTCCTAACCAAGAGGCAATGAGAGGAACGTTTCAGTAAAAAACTCAGTGCACACCGTGGATGCAGCTCACGCTGTACAAATCACTCACTCTCCGTGTTTCTGCTCGCTCTCCTGGCGAATGTCTTGCTCCTTAAAATAAGCGGCAATTCCATCCAATATTTGCTTCTTGCAACCCTGGCACAGCGGAATACAAGCAAGTACATTGTTACGAAAGCAGAATATTTTTATTTCCATCGATTCGAAACAATACGTTGTCGGAACACACCTTTGCAGATAAGAGTAGCAGCTGGTACACCAATGGTGGGATCTCTTGCAGGTCGAGCTTGGTGAACATTCGCACCACTTTCTCCACCACAAACTGCAGCTCGTCAGATGATAAGGGCACGTCCCTAAAACAACACAGACACAGAAGACAAGCACACGAATAAGGAGAAAAAAAACAAAGTAATAAACTCATAAAGAAATAAACTAAACATTGCAGGTGCATCAGAGGGTCTTGGTATCAAAGATGTTACCTGAACATCGTTGTTAAGTGGATAACACACTGAGGGTCCCATCTAAAGGAAATAAAGAAATAAGGATTTAAAGACAGCAGTAATTTGGTGATAACTCAAAATTTAATGTATTTAAGTATGTCCTCACCTGCTGGAGCAAAGGCTGTTAATCAGCTGCTTCTTGTATTCTTCACCACTGAGTTCCCCTGTAGTTATAAAAGCCATGACTTTGTAAAAAAAAAAGGAAAAAAGCATCATATCCATGTTTCTTGTCATTTGACAGTCACACAAAGACTACCTTTGCCATAAGACAAGGCTTCGCAGGCTGCCAGAGCAGTCAGAAGAGTGGGAAACAGCTCCAGAGATTTCCCGCTGCCGTTTTTCCCGCCTTTGATGGCATCAACAAAAAGGGATGCCAGTTGTGCGAGAGATGGTCCAGACAGAGTATGAGTCTGTGTTTAATATCAAACAGACAAAACACTGAATTTGACACGATTCATACAGAAACAAGAGGGGAAAAAGGCGCAGTATGCTGCGAGGTGTCCAAAAGAAAAAGCTCAGGTGACAGAACAACTTCAAGGAACACACTGTAAAAACTTGACTCAACAAACATCATATAGTGTAGGAGTGTCATTGTGCATCTGTTATATAAAGCCTGCAAAGCAGCTGCCGCAAAAATGATTGAATGCAATACAGATCTAATCAATCAGTCTCTGTGGATTTTACCTCCAGCATCAGCAGTCCGATGATATCAGCCGCCACCTCCGTCTGAAGGTCCCCAGACTCACACAGAGGGATGCAGTGTTCATACAGGAGAAGTCTGCGTTTGGACCCTTCACTGGAGCCGGCTGCAGAGCCTAAACAAACAAGCGTCGTTACCTAGTTCAACAGCTATTGCCAAGTCTTTCTTCTAGACACAACTTGTTCAGCACACATACCCTTGAAAATGCCTTTGATAAGGGCACTGATATTCTTGCCCTTTAGAGCGCTGTCGGTGATGAGCGTGGTGAGCTATAAAGCAGGTAAACGGGGAGGAAAGCGCGAGATGAGTTGACTTCCATGACAGTAAATAAGGAAAAGCATGTATCACCAACTTACTGTGTCATTTGTCAGAGAGGACAAATACTCTTGAAAATGCGCCATGTCGTCTCCATTTGAGAGATAAACGATTTTTCTCGCTGCGGAATCCATGGTGCATCTTCCCTTACCCAGACCAAGAATACCGGAGAGGAACGACCAATGCACGACTATTTATAGATGAGAAGCGATACTTTGACTTCGGGTTGTCTATCTCCCCCTAATCTCAGCACCAAAGCCTCAATAAAAACAGTCAAACCAATTTGTGAAATGAATAACTAAGTTTTGTGTAATCTGTGTCGCTTTCATAATAAACAGTAAATTTCCCGCCAGCGACTGTTTCCGGGTTTTCCTCTCAGGGTGCCATGTTCTTTTCAGTGTATCCCTCTTTTCGCTTATTTGAACTCCTTTCCACCGTAACAGATTAATAATCATAAACAAATACAGTAACATTGATCCAAGTGAAACTTGATATATTAGAAACACAGATGTATCGAGCAGTCTTTCAGAGAATGTGTGTTCAATATAGTCAAAAAATCATGTCTTGAAAAACTTTCAAGTCTTTCCACCGATCACATGTTGCCATGTTGCTGAAACAAATAACAGTTCACAACTTTTGTTTGTTTAACAGTAGCAGGCAATTTGATTTATTTCTGTTTACGTGGTCTTTATTGAAACCATATGTCGCAACATATCTGGTGAAATTTCTGCACACTGAAAATGCTGTCAACATGTTCTCTGCTGTTCGCAATAAAAGGCTGCATTATATTACAACAGTCAGAGAAACTACCATCGACACCTAAAATTTGTTGAGACGGGGTTCACTCTGGGAGGTTGAATTTTCAGGTGCGTTATTTTGGTAATACATAGAATTGTAGTCTGATATAGTAACTTGTGCGGATGTTTGCGGCATATTATTAGACACTGGCTTAGTCTGTTTAGGATTATTTAAAACCCATGAGTAAGAGTTATAAGTTGGGTAATAAACTGGGCCACCATTACTGTCTATGCCGTTGCAGAGAGGTTTTTGCGTAACCATCGGGATTCGTATGAACACCCAAACAAATTCACGAGTCCGTCGGCTAACATGAGAGCCGGGAAACCATGTTGAAAATCCTATTGGAAAGACTACGTTTCATCGCGGGCCAGTGGCGCAATGGATAACGCGTCTGACTACGGATCAGAAGATTCTAGGTTCGACTCCTGGCTGGCTCGTTCCTTTTTCCTTTTTCCTTTTTAACCAAATATTTAGGTATTCAGATTCAGTTGTTTCAACTCTCCAGTGAATTCATTTTATTTGCGCGCTTAAACGTTTGCTTCCCATCTGCTGCATTTTAACGCAACAGCCATTTTTGAGACTTCCAGGAAAATAGATAAGATAGGTTTCTTACTATTCGACAAGATAAAGAATCGACAAGATACACTTGCAGTGCATTAAGTGCATGTTGCTGACGCCTGTTGTGGCTCCTATACTTGCAAGCTTCCGAAAGAAACGTGATGCAGTTGCACTCGTAGAGGCAGACCGATGCACATCATTGCCAACCGCACATGTGTTTCCTCAATTGACTTGATGCGATTGGATATAAGCGGACAAGGTAGTAAAGAGATACCGTTTCATTTACTGGTATTTGCAGTTTTCTGGTGGGAATTGTGCAGGGCCTTGTCGTTGATTTTTATAGAAAGCGCTAATTATTTTGTATCAGGTTTTTCCCATTGTTTATCTTCATCTTCCCTTCTCCGTTCACTCTGTTTACAAGCAATAATTTGACTTTTTGTAGTGCTTGAATTTGTAGGTTTGAAGGTTGAAAATTCGATGATAAACTGTAAACATCGCATACATGCAAAGTTGCGCGTTTCAGTGAAACATTTGCAAGAACACACCAATATTCAGACCACTTTACAATCAACGATGGATGCCACAGTGGATGAGTGGTAAAGTGATTTAAAAACATTTTAGCTGAAAAAATAAAGGGATAAATACAAATTTAACTGCAGGTAAAGAGGATCGACACCACTTTACGCTCATGATGTGACGTCATTAAAAACGCCACCGCGCATGCTCACTGGCACAGGAGGAGACGAGCCAGACTGCAGCTGATGGATGTGTTGTAGTGATGTAATGTTGCTTGTTTGGTGACTACGGATGGCTGTTTGCGCCAGGCTCTGCGGAGTGGGTCAGTCTCGGAGGTGCCGGAGGCGACAGCGTAATAATAACCAGCAGGACCAAGGCAGCGATTCCGACATGGACGAGGAAGAAGGGGAGCGGATCGTGGGCCAGAGGCAGGGGGAGGTCGGTGGCTGCGGCGCAGGGCCCGAGCGCGGCGGCGTCGGTGGCGGCGGCGTCGCCACCGCAGGGCCGACTGACGCTTGCGAATATGGCAGCGGTCATGTCAACAGAGGGAGCTTTCTGGATTGCACGACCACGGGGCCTCCGCACCCGCAGTCGCTGGCGGAGTTACCTCCGGAGCTCTTGGTGGAAATCTTCTCGCTGCTCCCCGGGACAGCTCTGCCTAATGTTGCCCTCGTCTGCAAGAAATTCAGGCAGATCCTCAATACCGAAACCATTTGGAGGAGGCGGTGCATGGAAGGTAAATATAGCTGTCGCCGCACCTAGAGACATTCTATTCAACCTTTACAGACAAACTTTAGACAGGCACGAAAAGCGTCCGAGACCAAAATGATATCGGACGCGTCGGGCAGCGCGCAGGGCTCCTGCTTGTCGTCAGTTTGTGCGCGTCAGCTCCGGTTTCGCGGAAATGCGTTCCCCCTAAAAGCATTTCTATTGATTACTCCTGACCCCAGTCACTGCATCTTAAGAAACAGACCTCAAGGCCTCACTGTGTTTTTAAGGCCCATGATCTGCCTGCCTGTCTGTGCAGCTGATAAAGAATGTACTTACAGGGCCGGACCGACCCTTTTCGAGGCCCCTTCGTCCGACCATGACCTTCTCGGACAAGGGGTTTCAGACAAGTGTTAGATTCAATTTAGGGGCCTAAGTAGTCTTGTATGATCTCATTAGGGCTGGAGAAGTGAAATGATCTCAGTACAACACTTGAAACTGGATCATTCTCTTGTTTTTGTCCAGACAAGATGATTTAGAAGTCCCAAATGTTTGCACTGTTTGCAAAATTAAAACGAAAAATCTGAAATTCATTTCGACATTGGCTAAAGAATGTGTTTTACTCTTCACTGCAGCATCTCAGATGTTATGTCTCAGTGTGTTGTGGTCGGTCTGCTAATCTCCTTTAAACGTTGCAGCTTGTAGTGGATCAACTACAAATAGCAGCTACTTTCACAAAAAAAAAATAACACGAATGTCCCTGCTGGGTTGGACACCCTTGTCCTCTGCCCCAGTATGTTACAAGATTGTTGGTAAGGAGACTGCAAACCAGTACAACCTCAAAAATCCCCACGACAACCGTTTGATAAAGATGATTCTCACAAAATTCAGTTAAAAATAAAAGTTATGTGTTGATTTGCAAATCTTTTGTTATGTAATTTAACTTGTGATACCCAAAATAGCAAATGCTTCACTAAAAAAAAGGCTGTGTCTTTTTGACTGCTGTGCTGCTTGTTGTGCCTTAAAAAGCTGCTTTGTGTACTCATGCTTCAGGCAGGCTGTGGCAATGATTAGATCTTCTCTTGCTGAATGGACTTAAACCTTGAACTGCCCACTGTGCCCCCCATTTGATCCCTCATCAATGTCACCCTCACTCAGTAACAGTACCTTTTTTTTGGTCTATATACGTTGACTCAAACACACAACCATGCCTGGTTCTCCTATGGAATGAAGCCTGAATGAATTGAACAGAATGCTGTGTTTTTGTCTTTGTTTCTGTTTTCTGCAGAGTTTGGTATGAAGGAGGATCTGCGGAAGATGGAAGGACTTGGAGTGTCCAGCCAGGACCTTTACGTCAAACGTCAGTTCCACAAATCTACTCCTGAATTTAATGGAAAAATGATGTGGGATGCGTGATGTTTGTATGTGGGCCAGCATAAGCAATAAAGGCTGATGTTAAGGGCGCCTTACCAAGGGGGCATCAGAATTCGCCACTTATCAGGCATTTCTGTTTTGGATGTCATGACGCCGACTAATATTGTTCGTAGTATGCATAAATCCTTTACTTGGTCAGCCCATTTGTAAACAAGGGGAAAAAGTGAAGGGATCACACATACACTTGGCTCATGGTGCCTTCAGAACGAACCACAGGGTGCCACAAAGCAGGATGGGGAAACATGCAAATACCTTGCCCCCAGCAGGCCAATCACAGCAGCTGCTACAATATGAATCAAATCAACTAGTTTTAAATTCTTTTTTTTTAAAAGAACTAAAAACAATGCGATGCAAGGGGCACCACCTAAAATCTTGCCGAGGGCACCAGTTTGGTTCAGGCCAGGCCTGTTTGCTTGCGCTGTTAGACGTGAACTGGCAGACATATACATTTCCATTTTTTGTCGGGAATATGTTTAGTTTGGATAATTATTAGGGCCCTCAAACTCGTAACAGATAAAAAAACTTTTCGGCTACATCCCCGTAAACATAAAACTTAGGTGCTTCGGTCAACGACACCATTTTCTGGTCATTTGTAGAGGAACAAAGTTCCTGCGTGTTTTCCATTGCAGTTTTTCCAAACATTGCGAAATGGTTGCTTCACATTTTGTGTTGCCTTTTCCGGCTATTTTCATCAACAAATAGGAGCATTATCTTACCGCTATTTATTGTCTGATGATTTCCAATCAGTCTGATATTTTCATTTCTTTAAATACAAGCGGAAATTCTGAAAAAAAAAATTATCAGACGAGGATAGACTTTGCAATGTTTGTTAAACTGTGTGAATGCAAGCACGGGATTGTGATTTTACCAGTGACTGTTTATTGATGGGATCACACAGAAGGTTCATTCAAAAGGAAGGCTTTCAGTCAGCACTTTAAAATATTTTCTGAAACTTCACAATGATTGATTTTATCACTGATTCCTCCTTCCCTTGGAAACAGCATTTACTGGTGATATAATAATTGACTCTATTCTGAGGGAATGCAGTCACTCCCATTGTTATGTAATGGGTCAGCGAGAGCTGTTGCTCTAAAGATGTATTGTTTTGGCACATCAACTGTCTTGACTGGAGCGCTGACCTCGACCGAAGCAGCCTCGGTCACCAGCAGCTCTACACATGCATGTGTTGTACCTGTGCAGGTGTCAACCCACGAGTGAAGTCTGGGCGCTTTATGAAGCTCCTCCCTGACTACGAGCACATGGACTATAGAGACGTGTACACACACTGTATGTACATGGGCCTCACAGCGGATGAATTGTGTGTGTGTGTAAAATGTATTAACTGAACTTGGAAGGAAACCACAGCATCAGTTTTACGCCTCTTAGTCTATTGTGGTAATAACCTCATTTCTCTGCTTATTAACAAGGTCTGCATGATAACATGAAAACCCACGATAGGTAACTTGCGATATGTTTACTTCAGTTTGAGACGTTCTCTGTCAGCTTGGGATTTACACAAAAAGCACACACATTGTGTCTCCCAGCCATCGGTTGTTTGTCCTCACCCTTCTATCTCCCGGCGACCTTCTTAACCTTCTCTGTAATCTCTCTGCATGTATTTTATGATCTCAGCCACTCACATCTACATTGGAGACAAGCATCAGTACAGCAGGGCTCCATCTGATTGGCCCGAAATGTTGATAGTGCAGAGCATGAATGTACAGAGCATGGGCACACATTTTTATTGCAGTTCAGTCTTTTGCGATATGTACATCGTGTCTGTTGATATTGTGATAACGATGCATTTGCGATTTGTTGTGCTGCTCCTATTTTAACCCTTTTAAAACCCAGAGAAAGATTTGATTGCTCTTTCTTTAAAAATCTGATGTGACACTTTCATCCCACGTGGCTCCAAACAGACGAGGTTTTGCAGTTGTTTCTAAATGCAGATGCATGTAAATGCTCCTCCAGGTCGTAACGGGTTAACCGTGAAATGGTGTGCTCGTCTGTGCTTGAGCAGCTTCGGGTGACAGGAGCGTGGTGTGTTTACACTGTCTTGCTTTTTGGTTTACATCTCAGGGATTCTTTTCCTAACGACGATAGAAGAAGACACAGAGCGTGTCCTTTTGAAACGTCTTGAACTACACTGTAACAAGCCTTAAGTGCTGCATTGCAGAAACTGATTAGCATAGCGTGTTGTTGTGCTCTTGTGTTGCAGTGCTTCATCCATACAGGCATATCTTGGGTCTGTGGCAGCCTGATATAGGGCCTTACGGCGGACTGCTCAATGTTGTGGTGAGTAGTTCCTCAAGCAAGGCTCGGATAAAAGATTATAGTTCTCAGTGCACTCGTCCACTTCAACGCTCACGGACGAAGGACAAACAGTCCATCAGGATGAAGACTTATTCATCCTTTTTTTGTGTTGGCAATACATGAAGCAAGAGAAGAACCAAAGCAGGACTTTCTCAAAAGAATTTTCCGCCCTTTAGGTGGACGGGTTGTTCATTATCGGCTGGATGTATCTGCCACCTCATGACCCCCGTGTGGAGGATCCCATGAGAAGACGGCCACTCTTCCGCATCCACATGTGGGAAAGCAAAAAGGCCACCGTCGAGTGCATGTATGGTCACAAAGGGCCTCACAAAGGAGACATTCAGGTGAGGAAGTGTACAAAAAAAACTTTATGAATAGGGATGAACCTTGCAGATTTAAGAGGATATTTGTTGGCATGAAAAGTCAACCCTGCTTCAATGTGAGGCTATTATAGAAGGTTATTTTTATCTGTCATATTCTGTTACTTTCAGACTGTGAAGAAAGATGAATTTTCAACGAAATGTAATCAGACTGATTACCACCGCATGCCTGGAGGCAGACAGGAGGTGAGTCAAATCGGCCAATCAAGGTAATAGCCAATCGGAACGATATCTTTTAAAGCCCTCATTACCAGACTGCATGTCAGTCAGCGCTCATGGCACAAAGGTACCAGGTCGAGCCCAGGGGGGCCTTTTTGTGTGGACTTTGCATGTTCTCCCCATGCGGGCATGGGTTTCCTCCAGGAAGTCTTGGTATCACAGTCAAAAAACAATGCATTGGAGGTTAAATGTCTGCAGGTGTAATGTGTGTGTGGAGTGTGTGGTCACGGTGGTTCTTTCCCTCCGTGTTTTCGGTCTGTGATGGGCAGGTGACCTATCCAGTGACAGGTGGGCTCGGCTGCAGCACCCCTGTTCTAGAGTTGTGGCGCAGCAGTATAGAAAATGAATAAATGAATTCAAATATTGTTGGTTTAGGAGTCACAGACTGGTGAATATTAAATGCTTCTTCTGTCTGCATGTAGGAGTTCAGGACGTGGTTGGAGGAAGAGTGGGGCCGGACGCTGGAAGAAATCTTCCATGAGCACATGCAGGAGCTCATCCTCATGAAGTTCATCTACACCAGTCAATATGAGTACGACTATTTTCCTCTTGTGCATTTCCACTCTGAAAGTGTCTGAAGTTAAATGCTTTTCAGGCTCCCCCCCAGTTATCAGTAGCCTTTGTCTTGTGTAAATTGTGAGCAAATTTGGTTGAAATTAAAAACAAACTTGGCCATGATTGTGCTGTTGGTGCAGAATCTGAACTGACGTACAATGAACATGCAAATCAAATGCCTTGGGGAGCTTGTTCTCGTTCAAACTTGGTTTCGATTAAAGCTATTCCAATGCAAATTTTGATTAAAAAAAAAACACAAAATGACCAGCTCTGTTGCATGCTGAAGTAAACCTGCTGCCTTTATGTGCTTTTCAATGACAGTAACTGCTTGACGTATCGAAGGATCTACCTGCCTCCGACGATGCCCTCCGACCTGCTGCAGCCAGGTCTGTTCAAAGGCACCTATGGCAGCCATGGCTTGGAGATTGTCATGTTTAGTTTCCATGGGACGTCTGCCAGAGCCACCAAACTCACTGTAAGTCGGTGAATGACTGCTATTCAGGAACCCCTGTATATTCTCTCTGTTCAGGCAAAATCCAAGTTAAACAAATGGTTTTGCAGTCCCGAATAGTTTCTTTTGAATGAAGCGTCTTCAAATTCTTGGCTGAGTATGTTAAAAATTATAAACTTACATTAATTTGTCCAAACTAAAGACCGTACTTTACTTTATCCCCTCCCCCTGCAGGGAGACCCGAATGTTCCTGCAGGGCAACACACCCTGGATGTGGACTTGAGTCGGCCTGTGGTGCTGCCAGAGCTGGAGCAGCAGCGGAGTATTGAGGAGCTGTCCCGGCTGGTGCTTGGAGTGCACGAGGAAGTGCAGAGGGAGGTGGCACAACAGGCTAACGGCACTTCTTCCATAGCCAGTCAAGAAACAGAGGGCGCCTGTGGTGGTGCTAACGCAGCAGAAGTCTTGGCGGAAGACCACGATGCCTCTTCTGACAGCTACCAGCCGGGCCCCAGCGGTGGCGGCTGCGACGGCGGCAGCAGCAGCAGCAATCTTCCAGAGCCTCAGCCCTTCGTGCTGCCACTTGGCGTGATGGCCCGCAATGAGGTTTACCCCCGCACATGCAGGAAGTGGTAAGAAGAAAAGTGCGCAGTATGACTTCCACAGTGAAGAGATGGATTATATCATCTATTGTATGTGCATCATCATGTCAACAGTTTCACTAAACCCTCTTTTGTGTAGAATTATCACCACAAAACAATTTGCAGTTAGATTTCAGGTATTGCTCTGAATAATTTAATTTTCACATATTTGTAATCTTCCGAAACTACAGCTACTAACTACTGTTAGTATTTTAGTTCTGTTCGCACAGTTTATAAACATCACTCTTCATGCTGCTGAGGTGCCAACATGCTTTCTTTGCATTTCAGTTTCTATGGGACGGGTCTGATCGCGGGACACGGCTTTACAAGTCCAGAGCGCACACCGGGGCTCTTCGTTCTGTTCGACGAGGACCGCTTTGGTTTCATCTGGCTGGAGCTGAAGTCCTTCAGTCTTTACAGCCGCCTGACGGACCACCTGGCCCACGCTCATGCGCCGAGCATGGAGCGATTTGAGGCCATGCTGCGCAACATGCAGTCCTGGACATCCTGATGCGCCAAGCTTTAAGTCTGCTCCCAGCGCTCGTGGCTCAATACCAACCATTATACACGACTCACCTCTGTCCTCTACTGACAACATTACCAACATGCTCGCCCATGATCTCATCTTCCCGGGTTCTATCTCGACCTTCGTAACACACATTGGGTTTTGCTGTTCAGCGTTGTTGCGTCACCATGACCTTCGCACTCTCACATGCCTGTTCCCCTGCAAACACGCTGAAAGGCCTCCCACAGTTTATCGCCACACCTCAGTATGACCCCAAACCTCCAGTGCAGCATGATAACGGCTCGCCTGAAAGTTTATTTATTTATTTATTCCCTGCTGGAAAAGGAATGATACCACTTGTACCGCTTACTATGGATTAAACTGTACGTGCCTCTGATTCTGAAACCATGTCTGTACTTGGTAGTGCTTGAAGAAGAAAACGGTGTCGGGTGTATTCTACTATATGATGGTATTATACTGATTTCACTGCTCATCATGTTGAACTGCATGCTGCGTTTTATTTAGATTGAATAGCATCACACTCAAAACCACTCTCTGTACATGACGTTTGGTTTCCATGAAGCAGCATGCTTTGCGTTTTTGCTTGATTTTTGTTGGGCTTCAGACATCGGAATTTAAATTAAAAGACAGCATCTCAGGTGTTTTTCTCTTGGCCAGTCAGAGGAAACAGGACAAAAGTATTTGTGTATAACAAAACTGTATCCAGTGAAATTTGTTGTATTGATTTGTCTATTAGAAATACTGAGTTTTACAGGTGTGAAATTTTCTAACGCTGTCTTATCAAATACTGTAGCAACATCAGCACCCGGTTCCAGACGGGCTGATCTGTGATTGAACTTTGAACGTTTTTCAGAAACTCACGTCTGTTCATGGTCCAACATCAGACATAAACAACACGACCACACCCAACATTTTATGTAACATGGAGAGCTGTATTGTATTGCAATAGAATCACTTAACCTATACATAAGCTGAATTTTAATCGAAGTATGAAATTATCCAGTTTATGTGCTTCTGTGATGATGGTCGGATATCCAATCTTTCTCTCACCTTTAAGACGTAGTGCATCTGTTGTTGTTTAGATGGCTGACACAGTGTTTGCCTGGCTTTATACCTGCAAAAGCTGTTCGCTCCAGTTTCCTTATTTATTCTAAAATTGAGACCAGGCGAGCTGAACATTATACAAACGAACAGCTCAAAGTGCATCTCAAAGTACCAAGTAAGTGTCTGTATGTCTCATTATGGCCTGGTAGTTTTGCTCAGTAGCTTTCCTACTCCAAGTGCACTTTTCTGGGCAGTTTAGTGAATCATTCGAAAAACTACTGGCCAGCACTTTTATATCAGACTGCAGCTTTACGAACATTTGCAAAAAATATATATATAAAAAAAAACACTCTGCTAAAGCATCTTTGGATTTATTTATCTCACTTTCTCCATTAATTTAATCTAAATTTAAGTATATTTGTTTTGCTGATTGTTTTTGTTCTCCTGTAAACTCAGCTATCTCAATGATTTGCCTTTGGAAGTGTTGCTTTGAAGTATTTTTATGCCGTATGCCTGATTTTAAGAAAAACTAAGTTTGATCTGCTCACATCAGACTTCAGGGAGCTTTTCAGCTTAATCGCTTTTCTCAGTAATAAAAAAAACAACCTGAAAAACATTTTTTGTTACATCTGTTTATTAGTAACAATTCTTTGTTCGCACTTCCCATGAATTATCCTTTACTGCCACAGTACAATGTTCTTGTACTGCACAATGAGGGGGGAAACCAAGTACTCTTGTCAGTGCAAAAAGGATCTGTAAACCATCATGTTCACCTGTCATATCATCATTTTGCATCAATGAAAAGTCGATTACAAGCAAGATCAGGAGCATGGGTCAAGTTGACCCTTCCACACCACTGTCAAGTGTGTTTGTAACTGACTGAAAAGCAGATCACATTTGTGATTTTAAGCATGGAATCAGAGAAACAAAACAAATACCGAACAATGGTAATTTTTCCTGAAAGCCAATTTCTGACAAAGACACAAAATTTGATTGCAAAAAGTTGCAGGTACACAAGCTCCATTGCGTGCAGAAAAAGTACATGTACATTTATCCTGGTACCTATTTATATGGGATACTGTTGAACTTAAAATTTATCCCACATACGAATGGATAGCCTACGAACACGCTATGCGAGAGCAATGTTTTCAAAAATGATTTATAAATTGCGAGATGTGCCTGTTCTACAGCTCGTTGTGCTCCACGTTCTCCAGCAGTTCCTTCATCTTTTCTGGGAGTGTTTGAGTGATGAAAACAAACTGATCCTTCTTCAGTTGCTTGGCAGACTCCTGCTTCTTCATATCGATCGTCAGATACTCCTCTTCTGCAGTGTACTTTGGCCAGTGGACGAGGCCGTCCCCATTGGGAGACCTACACAGAGAAGCGTGAAACATGTGTTCTCCCCCCCCCTGCATGCTTGTACCCCAAAACGCAAAACGATCGCTCATTCTTACCCTGTTCGTGCAAAGTTGGCCCAGTAGCTCATCATGGTTCTGCTCAATTGTTCCTCGTCTTTGGGGCATGCCTCTGAAACGAGACATGAGAAAAAAATTAAGGTCGTTTGAAAACTGGCTCCCCAAAAACCTCTTATGCGTTGGGGTTTATAGTAACTCACCAGTCAATTTGACATGGGCCGTTGTGAAGCAGTATCCAAACACTGTGAATATTTCATCCCCGTGGTCACTCTTCACGAAGCTCGGCCTTTTTTTCTGAATGAAATGTGGGGCGTGCTTGTACTCGTACAGGTATACGACAGCGCCTGCATCTGGTGATGGAGATGCACTTGTTAAACTGTACATTGGTCCTAACAGTTCGTAGAAAATGGCTCTGAAAAAACAATATGCGACAGAAAACCTCGATGAGCATTTGCAGTTTTAAGAGCTGGTATGATGAATATCATATCTCCAATCAGTTGAGTGAACCCATCTCGATTTTTCACACGGTCTTCACCATTCCCAATGTATTTCTCGATCAACAGATCTCGCATCTTTTCAGTTCTCGGCTGAAAACAAAAAGAAACAAGTTTCAGTCTGTAAAGTTTGTGCTTGTTGAGGAACAATGTGATGAAGTCAAGTCGTCTCCACCTTACATCAAGAAAAAATATGGACAGCATGTTCACGACCTGCTCCAGGTCTAATCCTTCCGTCCAGTTTGCAGGAGCAAGGAACTGAAGGGAAACCACACAGCAATTAGAAGGTAAAACAAACCATTTGTATGAACATGTTTGCGTATTTACATAGTTCTGAGCAGCCTTTTTGCACTTACCTCTGCAAATAGCCATCCCCCCTCATCATTGTTTATGCCATTCATATATGGGACTGTAAGGAGTTCGTGGTTCTGAAACAGTTCGCTGACAGGCTTTTTGAGGAAGTGGCCATCAATGTTCATGAGAAATCTCACTGTTTCGTCCTTCTCGCAGTTAAATGTGTGAAACAGGAAGTTAACATAGTGTTAAACACACAAGAAGAAAAAGTGAAGCTCACAGGCATTAATATGTTGGTTGCTCTTGGTAGAGCTCCAGCTCTGTTCATTTCACACAGTGTTTCACCTGTGTAATGGCAACGATGACATCAGTGTCGAGGTTTTTCACGCAATCGGCGATCTTCTCTGTGCTTTCAAGGCTACAACCAGTCTTGTTGGCAGCATTCTGTGGACAGAAGAGATGAGACTGTGCATTGCCTACATTGTGCTCTGGCACAGAAAGAAGCTGTCATTACTGACCTTTGCTAACGGGAGCGGATCGTCGGTAAGAAGCATGTCCATTGCAGCTGAGCCGCTCTCAGAAATGGCATGGTGAAAAAGGCCCTCTGACAATGGTGAGAGGAGCTGTTGGTTTAGGAAACATGAAACAAGGGACTTGTGTGAAGGCCAAATTTTCTTAATGAAAGAATTGAGAAATTTACTGAACAAAAAAAGAAAGCAAAAACAGTGCTGCAGACAAACTGCACATGTTGTTGGTAATCTACCACCTGGCTCTTCAAAGAGCAAGCATGTTGTCAATGTAGTTTGGTCCAATCAGAAATACTTTATTAATCCCAGAGGGACATTTGTTTTTCAGAAAATTGACTGCTTAACGCAAACTGAGGTCACGCCCATATTTGGATAAGAATTAATCACACTATATTGCTATTTAAGTGAAAGGTCACCTGGAAGTGAAAGTGTTTCATCTGTTAAGCACTTACCAGGAGGGACACGCTCACTCCTCCAGCAGACTCTCCAAATATGGTCACTGAATCTGGGTTTCCTCCAAAGTTGTGAATGTGTTGCTGGATCCACCTCAGGGCTTCAATCTGGTCCAACAGGCCAAAGTTTCCTGGTGCATGTTCGTCTCCAGTGCTGGACACAAGATAAAGGTACAGTGATAACGAGGTTTTATCGACTCTTAAAAGGTGAAAAGCAAGTTGAGGTTTTAGCTGTGTTCGTATGTGGCAACTGAAATGGTGGTGCAACATGCAAAAAGGTGCTTAATGACTTGAGTTAGTTCACCTGAGAAAACCTAAAAGTCCCAAACGATACTGGATCAGAACCACAACCACGTCTTGGTAAGCAGCGAGTGCAGAGCCGTCATACATGGAAGCTGACCCCAAAGCGAAGCCCCCACCATGGATCCAGACCATGACCTGGAAAAGTCAGGAGGAATCCTTTCATGGCACTAATTAGCCCTTCTGATCTCTAAGTATTAATACAAATGAAGACAAAGCTACACAAAAGATTATTTAACCAGGAGGAATGCATGAACTCTTTCCAATTTGTTCCTGAGGCAAATCCTTAACAGCACAGCATCACTTAGACTCTGCAGCCAGAGGTTCTTACTGGGAGTTTGCCATCCGGAGCTCTGTTGGCAGGGGTGTAAATGTTCAGGTAGAGACAGTCCTCTGAGACTTCTGGGATTTCTACCTCCATGCCAGAAAGTTTGTTGAGTAAAAGTAGAGCCATATCTCTGTTCTGAATGCACCTGGATTTGTAACACATTCTTCAGTTAGTACAAAACATCCTTCCCTTATTTGTGATGGACAGAAACAGCTGCACGATACTTACATGGGTGGCTGCTGGGTAGCGTCTCTCACTCCTTCCCATTCCTCCACGGGTTGAGGGGCAGCAAGTCTCAGTGAAGGACCCACTGGTGGTTTAGCGAATGGGACCCCCAGAAACGCATGGACTCC
>JASSRZ010000080.1:8132018-8151652 GCA_032164315.1 Malacoctenus gilli
TGTTTCTTGAATTATTTACTGGCTTAACAAAAGGGACCTTGTCAAAACTCCTCAGTAGTTCAGTGAAATAATTAGCCAGGAAAAAAAATCTATTTTTTCTTCATCAGTTAAGCCTGTCCTAAAGAGCTCTCGCTATGCTACAGAAAGCACATTAAATGAGACCTATTCTTGTCTTTCTTGTTGGCAGGGAGATTAATGTACGTGAGTAGTCAACATGCACAGTCCCATCATTAAAGTCTTAACAGGTCATTTTTTCATCAGCACAGAGAAACCTATTTTAGGATCGCAAATAAATGCAGATACAGATGGTTGTAATCTGCACACAATGGCTGCTGTCCTTCCCTCCCTGTGAGCCGTCACCTCTCACCTCTGACCAGGGAGAAGCAAGACTGCAGGGGAAACCCAAATATCCTGTGAGCTCACACGAGGGGGGGATTGTCAGGCCAGGCCTGTTTAGGCCACACAAGCCTGGAGTGAACAACACACACACAAAACACAAGATCAGATTCTGCTTCCGCTAACATGCTACAGAAACATACCAAACAGTCATTCAACCCGTCATCAGATAACACATAGCGGGCAGGAAAGAGGCAATCTTGCCGGTTTTTAAAAAACGTATGTTTAAGTGAACCAGCACATTGAGCTCAAACTCAAACCTGGTCTTCTGAACCCACCAGGCACTTTGGTGCTTATCTGAACAGTGAAAGCACAAGGAATGAGTTGCATATTTCATTGCATAGCCGTGTCACTCCTGCAAACTTTAAAGTGCATCAAGCCTTAAATTTAGTCGACATAGAAACTACCTTTTTTTCTCTTTTCTTTTTTTAAATATCTATCGACTCTGTTATGTGAACCTCACTTCCCCTAAATTGCCTTTTTGTTGCTGCAGAACTTGACATCTTACAAGAGAAGGTCTGGCTTTGTTTATTTTGTGGTCTCTTGTATAGATTTCCACTTTCTATGGGAGTGCTGCTGTCTTTGACTGCTCGCATAGCTTCTTGACATCTTTTGGTGGGTGTTTCATCTGTGTGGGGTGATGGAGGGTCTGAGTACAGCTTCAGGCTGCTGTTGTCATGGCAGGTGTTTAGACTGAACCCTGGAGTTTGTGTTTGGCTGTGAGACCACAAATTTGTTTGGATGTCTACTCGTGTATGTTGTGTATTTATGCATATGATTGAAGTATAAACAAGAAATCGACCAGCAGATGGCCCAGTCATTAGCCGGGATTTTTTTAAAGGCCTATAGCAATATTATGTGTAGATGTCTGTCACTAAATTATTTTTATTTTCATTTACTGGTCGAAGTATACCTAAATTCTGTCTTATTTCTGACTGGATACACGAATGCCTCAGTGATGTTATTCCTTGTCTCCCATCTAGAGGAAGGCATCACCGAAGAAACGGCCCACATTGAGACTGCCACCCAGCAGACTTTACACTACACACTGGCCAATCAGCAGGTCCAGTTCCACCGTATTGGCGAAGACGGACAAGTTCAGGTGGTAAGTGTTCAATCTCAGTTCAAAAGTCTCCTTTCTGAGAGTGAGAGTGTCGTAAAGCGTGTTCGCCAGGGCTTGTTTTCCCACAGACATGCACTTCTGAGTATTATTGAGAGTAGCCTATCCTCAAATTAATGAGTTCCCTTCTGTGGATAAGGCATAGAAATGATTTACACCTACTGGGACGGACTCAGCATTGTGGCAAGCATTTCACAGTGACTGTTGAAATCTGTTTTTGTACCACATCTAAGCTCTATACCTTGCTTTTGTTATTGCATTGATGACATGAATGCCCTATGCGATGTCAAAGAAGCCGAAAAGGTAATGGTAGAATATCCCATGTACTCGCTTTGAATATTACATGAGTAATCACATAATATATATATATGAGTATATGTGTTTGAATAGCTTTGAAAGAAATCAATTCAACCTTCATAAGTCATGTTGATGTTTTGTGTGTATGTGTGTGTCTGGGTCTCTGTTTCTGTGTGTGTGTCTGTGTGTGTGTCAGATTCCACAGGGACAGTTGCACATTGCTCAAGTGCCACAAGGAGAAGAGGTGCAGATTACACAGGACAGTGAGGCAAGTACACATCAAAGTGTGATAGATTTTGTCCAAAGGCAATATTATTCTGCAGAGGTAAGGAGACGAGCTTCTCTCTTGTGAGGTTGGCCAGCAGTGAGGATGGCCTGCACATTTCGAAAACTGCTGAATGGCACATTACCCAGTCAATCTGCAGTATCCTGTGATGAGGTCCAAATATAGAGAAAGAGAAGAATTTGGATTGCTTTGCCAAGTCCATCCACTTGATCTTGTCCAAAACTGTGAAAGGATCACTTTTTCCACCAAATCCATTTGGTAGAAATCATTACCGATTTGTGTGCTTTGAGCCCTGCATGTTCCTCTTTGCCTTTTTTTATCCCTCCAAAGCAGTGTGCATGCAAGCTATACCTGACAAGATTCAAGATTTTATTGAGTTTTAGATAAAGTTCCCACACAGAGTTTCTTATTGTTTACATTTCTGCAGGGCTATACACAAGGTTATGATTTTGTTTCCGCATAATACCCAGGTGTCTCGTGTCCCCCACCAGCCAACCCGGCATGCACACACAGGCTGCCAGCTATAATCACAATCTAAATCCAAACCCCGCTGGCTGCTCAAGCAGAATTTCCACTTCAACATCATTGCTAATGATTTTTCAAGGATGTCGGGGGAGAGATTTATTTCAAGGCGCTGGTCTGTGTACACACTCGTATACATGTAATCACATACTGTACGTGATACATACCACGAATTTGTGACAGCTTGACATTTGTGCAAAAGCAGCTGACACCATAACCGAGTGTTTTTCTCATTTCCTATTCAGTTCAAGTGCTAGAGGACGCTTTGAGGAAGAAACGCACAATTGAGTGAGAGACAAAGTAAATTGGAGGCAGAAAAGCTCCAAAGCCTTTTCCTGCTCTTTGTGGCTGAGCCCAGATTTTTTTTTTCACTTCGTTCTCCTTCCTCTTCCATGATATTGTTTGTTTTTTTGGAGTTCAAAGCTTAGCAACAAAATCCCACTTCTCCCAACTGCCAGTCACAGAATATGTTTTCATTAGGAATGGGCCCCTTTCATCAAAGACATTGGTTTTAGCGTGCTTAAAAAGGAAATGAGCTGTTTGAGAGATTACATTGCTCTCTGGCCATGTGGCGGCTCAGACAGTGTTGCACATATACATGGGATGCAATTAGAGAGAAAGCAGCTGAGGCTTGAGGTCGGTTAAGAAGGGCTTGTATAATTTTCTCTCAAATGGTCTTGTTAATATAGCAGTGGGTGTTCTGAGATTTTATGGCGGTCATTGCGTCTGAGTTTGTGGGCACTGGCAGAACCAAGTAGTTCTGACACGTCGCAGATACCATCGAGCTGCTCTAACACTTGGTTTAGCACTTTTTTAACGACTTGCGTCACCTCAAGTCGTAACGGTCTTGACCTGCCACAGAGTTTACGGTCAATAGTAGGGCAAAATGTGGCCGAGGTGAATCTTCCGATAGTATCCACAAACTAATTTGTCCTAATGTGTCTCTTTTTTTTTTTTTTCATTTCAGGGAAACCTTCAAATCCACCAGGTGCATGTTGGTCAGGATGGACAGGTAAGATGACATGGCAGCACATGGGGGAAAAAAAAAAAACTAAGGAACTCATCAGATACTAAAATTGCTGAAAACCACTGCTGTCAATGCTAATAAGTGTTTGTGCTACCAGTAGTATCATGATGAATGGAGACACCAATGGGTTTTGGAGAGTATTTCACATCATACATCCCCTTTTATGTAAAGTCTGCCAAGTGTTGCAACACTTTTCACATCACAGCACAGCACAGGAGTTACAGTTTGGGTTTTAATGACATATTGTAAAATTGTTAGTCAGGCAACTTATGTGCAATCAAAACGCTTCGATTTTGCATTCCACTCACGGCAGCCTTAAACATCCAACTTTGATAATCTTGATTTTAGAACCTAAAGAAAAACAGCAAACATTCTTAAAGGATACGTTTACTTTGCCCTACAGCCACTTGATGGAGGTGTTGCAACCTTTCACTTTTCAATTTTCCTGGGAAGTGAAACTAGAAAGAAGTTAGCATCACTCGTGAATGAAAAATCGGGAACTAATGAAGGACATGAATGTATCTGGACGGGCAAGACAAGTCCTTAGTCAGTCTGTTAAGTGTGAAGCACACCAGTTCTGGTCGATGCTGTAGCATTTTTGAAGTACAGTTACGTCTACAAAACACAATCTTGTGTATTCAGAGACATCCCAACACCATATTTGTAATTACATTAATGACTTTAATGCCAGAAAAAAAATTAGAAATAGTCTTTTGCTGTTTTTTATGCTGACTTTCAATTTGTATTTTTCACTTATTTGTCACCTTTGAAGGGTTTGCCTTATCAATCAGAAGTTTATGGCCTATTTATGAAGAAGTTAAGAAAATAGAAACTTTGGAAGTTTGGAAGTGTTCAGAAGTAACATCTTGTTCGAATGAAATTGCGTCTTCCTCTGGTCCCTTAAATAGTGCTGTATTCAAAAAGAACATGACTTTGCTCGAGGGATTTACAAGACTTTGAATTGGAGACAGTTATCATAACCCCAATGAAACGGGTCAAAATCTGAGTAGGAAAAAGAGTCAAGTCTAAGCCCCTCACTGATGGGACAATGTGCGTTCAGTATCTCAGTTCTTCATTTCACAGTATGATTAACATCTCAATCATTCAGTTCACTCATATGTTCTTGATGCCATTTAGTATTTAAGTGTGCACACATTTGTGATGTGTGTGTGCATCTGCTTTATATGAAGCCTTTTTGTTGTTTGCATTGTTTTATTGGCTGTTCGGCTGTGTGTGTGTGTTTTCAATTGATTGACGTCGTCACCACACATTCTCGTGCTCGGCCTCTCTCACACTCTCATAAACACACATGCATGCTCATGTCCTCAGATGATCTGCTCGCCGAGCCTGACGGCAGCATTCTTTTCTGTCTCTCTCTAGGATCTTGGAACAAGTTTTGGCTAGAGTTTGGTTTAGGTTTTGCCTTCTTGCACACATTTCAAGCAGTTGTTCAGATTGGTTCACCAAGTGCATGAACTGTCCTTGCAACTGTAGCTCTTTTGTATGGTATGAGTGATGATTTGCAGAACATGTTGAAGCTGTAGTTTTTAATACATATAGTTCTTGGTTGGTTTGTGTATACGTGACAAAATATTACTTAACTATTGGAACTATAAACTGGCCTAGGGCTTCCATTCACTGGACAGTATTATGGAGCTTCATGCAAAAAAAACAAAAACAACAACAAACAACAAAACCCACTTTCTATTTTTTTAGCATACACTTTGATTGGGTCAGCAAAATGATTTGAGTGTCATGCCAAAAGAAACACACAATGACTTAATCTTTTAACCTCATGTTGCTGGTCAAGCAGTTCATACACATGCAGCGGTGCACGCTAAAGAATCCTCTTTTTACTCCTCAGTTGTCATTTTCTCACGAGCCTAAGTTTTAATGAAAGTTCAGCTCTTAAATCTTATAAAACCCAGAGAGAGAATAGTCACTCAAAGTAAACAGGGCACAAGCAAGTATGATAACTGTAAACATAGTTCTCGGAGATAAATCACTGACGAGTTGTCAGCGCAAAAACATGTTATGTTCTTATCATGATTGTTGCTGTGTTTCTTGGACGAGAGTTTGTTAAAGGAGAGAAAAAAAAGTCAGACTAGATTCTGTTGTTTCTTTTTTAATATCCAATTTGTCAGTTTACAGAGAGGCTTATATCTAATGTTTTGCAGTCTGGCAAAAATACTGCCGTGTCTCTGTGAGTGTAACCAAGGCTACACAATTCATCACAGACAACCGGTGCTTCTCTCGCTCTCGCTCTCGCTCTCGCTCTCGCTCTCGCTCTCGCTCTCGCTCTCGCTCTCTCTCTCACTCTCTCTCTCACTCTCACTGTGGCTGCTTCCTCTCTCTTTGATTTAATTTTTCCTGTGTTGTGTAGTGGTTACACCTGTCTTTTAAAGGCCACCTGCCACGTTTACTCGCTCCAGGTTATTAACTCTCACATGTTTACACTTTCAGGTCAAATCTTGGCTGCGTTTGGATCCATTACATTAATTGAAAAAAGGGAGCGTTTTAACATTCACAGGCTTGGACTTATAACAGCTTCACACAGATGTTTGTGCACAATGGGGCTTTTTTAGGTCTCTCTCTCTGTGCACTTCCCTTCGTTGGCTGCACCTCTAGTTTTATGTCTCTTTACAATTGTCGTCCTGGATGTTGTGCCGCAAACATCCACCATCAAACTTCATACTATGAGAAAGGCCAGGTTACTGAATAATGTTCCTCAACCATGCTCCAAATGCCACCAGCCACAAACTTTTCATCTCTTGAAAATTTCTCACAGAGTTGTCACAGTTCATGGGGACAATAATTTCTCCCTTCAGTTACTTCATTTAAGTAGTTTAATCATTCCCTCTGTTAATTTTGTGCTTATCTTTCTAACAATATCATTAACGGATTTTTATTTACCTGTGTTAGTGCCAAAAGAAATGTTTTGACTATTTTCCACTTAAAATATTTTCCTCCTATTTCAATCTGTGATACAGAGCAAGGCAATATCATTGTCTCTTGATATCGACCTTGTCTTCCTCTAAATTTTGCTTTTACTGGTTCATTGCTGTTTTGAGCACCATCTGCCCTGCCACTTCTGCACTGCACTCAGAGGAAGTGGAGAATGGAGGAACTCCTTTGTGTGTTTTGTAGATGTGTCAGATGTGCAGTTGAAAGTTCTAATTTTTTGTTCTGAAGAGATACCAAAACATGCAAGTTTCAAGTTGTTTAAACTGAACATATATCTTCACCCATTTACAGTGACACAAAGCCAAAGTGAGATGAGACGCTGCACTCAGACCAGAAAATCTGTAAAGTTTCCAGCCTGGTAATGAGCCAAGCTGCAGAACTTTCTCAAAACTGATGGCCCTTATGAAGAAAAGGCCAAACGTAGCGTAGCATTAATAATGTCATGGCATTGCATATCACTGAGAAAATGTACTGTATGCAGCTGTTCTTTGTAGCCGCTAATCTTATTGAGTCCAGATACCTGCCTGTTCAAGTTGTGTCAGTACATTGTTTTGACCAAATTTCTTTTTATCTTATAAAAGAAAGCTGTCAGTTTTGATGGCAGACTTCAGTGCACTTGGTGATATATAACTGGTAACTGTTGATAAATTGGTCTGTTTTAGATTTGACACCTGAAGTATAAAGATTTTTTATCATTTATTGCCATTGAGCCGAGGCATTGCATTCGCAATATACACCGACCTAATCCACACTCCTTGTGTTAAAGGGTGGGAGGCTGCATCCTGACCTCTCTGTCTTCCCTCAATTTGTCTTTCTCCATCTGTTTAGTCCCTGGAGACTGTCTGCATGCAATACTCGGAGCACTATGCAAGCAACATCACCATTAACTTTGTTTGTCTAGCTGTCCATGTACACAATGAATTTGTGTATTATATCTGTATTCCATTGTGTATCTGCTTCCATTTCGGTCTATTTAGTCTATTCTGCCGCTTTACGCCAGAATTTAGTTTGACTGTGCCAGCTGAAGTTTTGAGCTAAACTGGCCCTCAGGAATCCAGAGTTCTCTGGCGGCCCGTAAAAACACTGTCATGGAGACAGTGAGAAGGGAAGGCAGACCCATGAAACTATAAAATAACTAGTCTTTTACTGCACTCCCTGCCTGTCATAGCCTCTTATCTTGTACCCTTCTTTTTCTGTGCTGTGATCTTACCCTCTGTTGATGCAGACCAAATGGAGGATTGAGAGATGAAAGGAGCAACTGATGTGTAGGAGGAGAGATAGAAAAAATATGGGGAGAGGAAAGCAGAAAAAAAAGAGGGACGCCATCTGGAAGACATGTTTTGTCCAGTTGATAATTAAAAACTTTCACCAGATGAGCTGTGAATTGGGCAAAAACACGTGCGGCGATACAGATGCATGGTCCCAGTGCCACATAAAGACACAGTGGGGGATTCTGCCCTCTGCTGGAGCAACCCCCTGGCTCCAGCACATGCAGGAAGCTCTCAATGGCCTCACATGAACTCCTTTTTTTCCCCACTCATCCTTTTTTTTAAATTTTCTAAATGCAGAAAAAATTGAGAAAAAGGCATGATTGAAAGTTTTATCTTTAATTTTAATAGCTATAAGTCCCCTTATCCACAGTCAAAAGCTAATACTCACAAACACATTTCCACCACTCAATGAAACATTTCCATCCATTCACTGAATACTTTGTAAAAATTCAAACCTTTTTAACAAGTCCTAAAACTACTTGCACTTGTTGACCTCGAGGCACTTTATTCCTCTCTTCATAAGATGTTCCAGCACATGTTGCCTTGGCTGTGTGCCTTTCTAAACTCAGTCCAACCAGTTTGCCTCAGGTGAAATCTAATCAACTTGTAGACACATCTCAAGGACATTTAAACAAACCCAGATGCAATCAGTCCCACTTTGGAGTGTCAGAATAAAAAAACACTGAATGCTCATTTAAGAAGTGTTGATTTTTATTACGACTGTAAACATTTCTGCTGTTACAAAACCCTTTTTGTAACGAGCTTTGAGCTGGAACTGACGTACTTAACTAAATACTTTCTAAGTTTTCTCACACCTAAGTAACCATAATGCCTACAGATGAGCTGCAAATCTACTGTTAAGTAAGTTCCCAGTTTTTGAAGGAGCCTCTTTGTGGAATAGCTGAAAAGCTCATGTTGTGACAGTCAGAAAAATTTGACTCATCTCCTAAGACAGCTGCAGGCTATATTAAATTTACTGATCTTGTCATCTGTCTGCGTCATTTATTGATGGTGGACATGGCTGCCGCCCATCAGGGGCTTTAGATGTATTTGTCAAGAGTCTGAACATAGCCCCCCACCCCACCTCATTTCCTCTTTTTAGTTGAACCCCTGCCATCCTCTCGTGTCAGCACATGTCTTGGTGCATCTGTTGGATTATCCCAAGTGACATTGTTCATGGTCAGTGTGGGAACTGGGTCATAGAACAGGATCCAACTCGGCACTGGCTCCTCCGGCCTCGCTGCCAGCGCCTGTAAGCACACAACCAGGAACAGTACATTGTGTGCAAGTTGGAGCGTGGAGCTGCAAAGCTTGGTAGACATGTTAATGGAGGACGGCCAAAAAAAGTAGAGGAAGTCTATAGGAGAGGAGTGAGGTGAGGTAATAAAGTTGAGTTGAAGAGGAAACAGATGAATAACTATGTTTGACCTCAGCTCCTCTGAGCTCATGTTGTACGACATGTGCCGATGTTCTCGTACATGTTTGCATGGCAACAGCCAGAGTCATCAGTCGCCACAAGTCGAATAAGGACAGTACATTCTGATTCGTCCTTTGTACACCAAAGCAGATGTTTGAACAATGTGTAGTTTTAACCTCACAGTATCCGAGCGCGATATGTGCGGGAAATCACACTGCCGGCTTGTGGCCTGTTGTTACTCGGTGACCCTCTTTCTCTCTCTGCTGAAGAATGTTGTTTCTAGTGTGTAAAGGGTTGTTTAGATTCTTCTGATTCAAAGAGTGAGGGGAGGATAGAAATGAGATGAAAAGATACAAACAAGATGTTTTATGAGCAGTGTTTAGTAAAAGTGGGATGTACGTAAGCATTCAAGGATTTAGAGGTCTGGTGGTAGATCGTGTTTCAAAGGAGTCGTGATCTGCTTTCTGTCTTCGTGGCATCATGGTCGAAGATAAAGGGCCGCAGATTGGGGAATCCTTCGCTCCGAATATGCGTGTTGGTTTGTTTGTAAGTCAGCATTTCAGAACACTGCAGAGGAGGGTACCCCCAGTGGTGTTTTCTTTTGTCTGTGTGGGTAAACTCAGGGTTGCCGGTTGTGTGAGTAAAGGGGACCAGATGTTTCGGATGCATTTCAGCGTGACTCATCACCAGCACAGGCCCGTTGCAGCTCTGCCTTGCTCGTCCTGGTCATACGGAGCTCTGTCATCAGTGTTAGCGCAGCAAATGTATATAGATTCTGATTTGATTGTATTTAGATTAGGTTGTCATGTAAACATCTGAATGAGAGAACTTAAGCCATAATTGAAAGAAGCACAAAAGCAAAGGGAGCCAAATACTTGCCATTTAAATTCCTTTAGGTTTGGGTAGGTATAATCTGATCTGGTGTTTCTGTGCATGCAAGCGTACAAGAGACATTATGCTTTTGGATTGGGTATTCACTGAATATCTCAGTTTGGTGCACACATACACTGACACACTGATTTGTGTTTTGTTTAGGTTATAAATCATAAATGTGTGTCCATAAAATCTCAGGAAATCGTATTGCTCCATCGTCTCTCATATATTCTCAGTAGACTTGCATGTTTTATGACACTGATCACACAACATTGGTGAAGGGATCCTTCTTCAGTTGTCAGGGTTGTGTGAGCTGGAGTTTGTCAAAGTGGATATTTGCTATGAGGCAATGTTAAAGTGAAGTTAAAGTTTATCTGGATGTCACAGTGTTCAAGTGAAGCAGACAGGGATTTCCTCACCCGCACACACAATCACACATTCCAATTCAACATGAGAATTTCTGCTTTTCCATTAATGAAGAAGGAGTCCATGGAGAAAACCCACAGCAGTCGGCGAGAACATGCAAACTCAATGCAAAATGGCCTGAACCAAGATACTCTTTTTCAGAGGCAGTGCTAGCCAGCACTGTAGCACAGTGGTATTTCTTCAAACATTTCCATTCACTTTTGTTTTACCTTAAGTATGTTTTATACAGATTTATCGTAACACAAAAACGTCATTAAAGTATGACCCCTCCCCCTTTACATCGATGGGACTATTAAACAAAACTTTCCTCCAAAGTAAAATGTAAATAGAGATGGAAGTTTCTGGAGCTGGAAAATGCACAGGCAGCAATAAATGATTGTTTCTGACAGATGTGGCGCCTCGGTTAAAAACCCAAGCGCGCGTCATGCTGATTTAGGCTTACCGATGTCTCGCACAGCAGATAGGATCTCTGAAAAGAAGCTGTTGAATTCTTGGCAGCTTCCTTTTTCAAAGGCTCATTACATGTTTTGATTTTTTTTATTTAAGAGCAGTTGTTCTGAGGTTTGATTGGGCAGCTCAAAAGGTTAGTTGCAGGTCAGTTGGCTGGTGCACAGCCCTATGATCAAATTTCCGATGCATTTTGGTGTGTTTATGGATACTTGAAGACGAAGGCCAGAACTGAGAGCAAAATAAGATCTATTTCTTGCGTTGTGTCACAAAAATGACACTGCATACAAGAGATATCTTGGCCTCAGTCAGAGCACAGTCACAAGTCTAACTCAGTACTGAATGACTTGGTGCGATAGCTATCTTGTGTGTGGTGTTTTTTATTTGTTGGGTTTCACTGACTATTTATATATCAGGCTCTATTGAATTAAACAGGGTAATTAGAAACACCATGAAGTCATCTGAAGTCAAGAAGTTTACTGATATTGTAAAAATACTCTGTCTGTTTTGCAAACTGGGTTTAGGTCTGCACTTGTGAACAGTGAAAACCAACATAAGAACTTTCTTTCTTGTTGTTATGGCACGTTATTCTTAATTGAGGTTGTTATTTTGGTCATTGGTCTTCTCTCCATTTTTACTGCTGTAGATCAGAACTTTAGTTGAAGTGGTTTTGTGTTAAAACTCCTCTTCTCCTCAGTCTGTTAATGGGACTTACAAAGTAGAGGATGCAAGGGGGGCTTGATTTGATGCAGGTGTTTGCAGCAACAGTGCACAAACAGTGCCACGGCATAAGCAGGAATGGGATACGATGGGTTTAGGTGAGTGTATGTCAGGGAAATAATCTGATAATTTTTGGGAAATGTTTGGTAGTAACAGTTGTGAAAGGTTTGAATGGATATCTGTAAATATTTATATATACATATATTTATAAGTATTCTATAAGAACTCAGGCTTTATGAGCAACAAAAAATATTCTGTTGCTTCTCTTTATTTTATTTGCTTCATGAGTTCATTGTTTCACATCAGTCAGATTATGAGAGGAGGCCAAGCGATCAGCCCTCAGACTCTGAAGTGAAAAAAAAGGCATATGTAACTTAGGAAGTTAATGACTGCAGTGAGACATATTTGGTCCAATATGTTCATTTTCCCCAATCCTCACAAAACAAACACTTAGAGTACCGCTGTGTCTAATGGGCATCGCTACAGCCAAGTTGCAGCCAGGCCTTTGTCCTCGCCACTCCTCCACTTTGACCGCACCTACCCACCCGGAGCTAGTGTTTCTGCTTGGACATCTGTCCTGGGGTTGGCAGCCACAGATGTTGTTGACGGCTGTTAAGTTGAGAGGAAGTTCCAAGCACTCCAAAGTCCAAATGTTTCTTTTCTCATTTCCCTGTTTTGGTTTAGTTTTTTTTCCTCCAGATCTGAGAGAAGAGGCGGTATTCCTCTGGGAATGATAGGAACCAGATTTGTGTGGGCCTTCTTTTCTCGCAAAACAGAGAGCGTGTGTATGGGTTTTTTCTTTTAAATGGAGGCTGTTGTACATGTCAGATTCCACTGTACTTTAAAAAACGCACAGACATGAAAAACACACATGCACACCAAGTGGGTGACTCACAGCATCATCCGATGCACAGCTGAGTTTAACCGAGACCTCCTGTACTCTGGAAATTGATACCATCTTGCACCTTTTTTTTTGCACTCTTGATAATCTGACTCTGACTATGGATGGATGGGATTTCAGAGGCATTGTCAATCAACAGTCATTCGTTTCTCAAAACACTTGTGATTGCTGCTTTTATGAAGTTTGAAAGGACGTAAAGTCGAGTTTAAAGGTCTCACAACAAGCAGTGGTGACAGGTTGGTAAACAGCCTTGTTTATTCAGTTCAGCCCTTCAGTTTGGGAATCGAAGATGTTTTCTGCATTAAGCTGCTGTTGTTGTGTTTTGCTTTTCCATCACTGTATTTCTTTAGTGTCCTGGATCCATTACTGAAAGCATTACAGCATCAGAAAAAGATTTATCTTCTTTTTCTTTTTTCTCAAGGCCATGGCAGCTATCTAAGCCTGCAGAGAATTTAGGTTGGTCTTGATTATTCAGTTCTCTTTTCTCTCCAACGAGAGCTGTGTTTAATCCTGCTCATCTAGTCTGCTCTTGTTGGCCTCTGAGTGCGTGTGCCAGCTGAATATTTAAAGGTCCTCATTTCCAGCACCATGTGGTCAGTGCTTATGAGTTGTTTTAGGATTTGGTTAATGTCACATTAACGCATCCATTACAATTATTTCAACTAGAAAAACAAGTAGTAAAGTCTTGTTACTTTACAAAAAGACCCATTCTTGATCTTCTCACCATTGTGTGCTTCAATGTATGTTAAATATCGAACATGCTTGAGAACACGTAACGCATACCTCTTGAACCTCTAAAGTAGAATTCACATTGAGAGTGCATGCACTTCTGTTAGCTGCTGGTTTGCCACAGCGAGTCATTACTTCTTGTTTCTTAAAGCTAGACAGTCTTTTATGCGGGATGTGAACTCAAGACCTCCTGCTATGAATTGGGCAATACATTAACCCTGAATGCCACAAAGAAGCCTTAAACTCTATAGCCAGTGAGGAAAACATAAAGAAACAGCATGCCCTTGAATGTGCTCTATTAGGCTACAATGTGCCATTACACTTTTGATGCTGCAATATTTTTTTTCATAGTAAAAGTGAGCTCTCAAAGGTTGAAAAACACAGCTTTAGATCATTTGAATAGTTGTTATTAATTCAACCTAATCTCTTCGTTGAAGCATTTAACCTTTTAAAACCTTTTTTTCATGCATTACTGCAGTTATTTCCTTTATGCATCATTGCTAACCAGCCTAATGATGATTACTTCTTATCAGCCAAATGAGTGGTAATTATCATCAGTACCCATAAAATCACGCAACAGTGTGCAGCAGTGTTGTTATGAACTTCCAACCCCTAGGAAATTATAAACAACAAATCAATAGATCATGTATATAAGAAAAGATGCTCCCCTAATAGGCTAAAATCTACCCGTTCAGTACACTTGCTTAACCTCTTCCACAAACAAATGTACTACTCTCAAATACTCCGTTTCTGATTGCTTTCTGCTGTCTCAGACCTCAAAGCCAAGCATGTCTGTCTCACACCTCAAACGAGGGGGCGAGTTGCTCTGACAAACTAAGTCGTGGGACAGGATGTGGACCCGAGAAGTTCCTGTGTAATCATTGAAGAAATCTCACACAAAGTTCCAACTCTGTAAATGTTTTTGCGAGCCTCTGTGTGCTGCTCCTCACAGCTGAGAATGCAAACTACTCTCAAATGGAGGTTGAGACTCTAATTGAGTGAGACAAGTGTTTACAATCTCAAATGTCAACCATAGCATTCTTTAAATCCTGGTAATTGTACACTTAAATACACCCGTTGGACAGTGCAGACACATCATCGTATAAACACCTGTACATTTAGTCTCTGACAAGCAAGGACTTGGCAAAGGCCAGGTTTACATAGATACTGTCGATTGACTGGAGATAAGGATGCACCGCTACAGATGTCTGTTACAAACAGCCACTCAAACAGCTGTGAGTAATTCTGATTAGCGCTGTTCGCACGGTTTCTAAGGAAGGATGACTGTGAAATCAGATGCTGGTCATGATAGATTTTGAGAACTGAAGTTACTCCACATCAACCAACTGGACTATTTTTTAAGATCCTTGCATACATTTAGCCGAAAGTAGAATTTTGCGAGGCTTTGAGCCGAGCATTGAAAATCCAGCGAACCTGGTTCTGCCCATCTCTGGCTGTCTCAATACGACACCAACCAGCTGCTGGCACTGGTTTTGTATTCACATTGGCGATACGATACTGGTATTGATATTCAGTGGTAATTCTTTGCGAAACAGTGAAGGAGCGTAATTCTCAACTTGGCCGACTGTTTCTACCACCGGCTGATCACTACTCACAGCAACCCTCCGGGCTCATACTGTAATCAGGAATCTTTTATGGGTCATCAAACAGTGTGATTCATTTGACCTAACTTTGACAGTCTCCTGCTATATTAAGGCCCTAACCTACTAAGCCTCAATCCATGTCTGTTCTTAAAGAGTCTTGGTTGTCTGATCTGGTGAGTCACACAGACTTCTTACACTAATCGCTTCCATCGGGCGGACTTGCCGGGACTGGCGCTTTGTGGTGATGAGGCAGCGGATTTTGTGGTAAAATTGGCAAAGTGTCTCCCTGGCGGGCATGTGTGTGTGTGTGTGTGTGTGGGGCGGGGGGGGGGGGGGGTGAACATTTGGGGCCCATCACCATCTCACACAACTACAAAGAATTGATTGGACTGGGGGTTGGGAGGCAGTGTGGGACTCAGGGATTAGATTGGTTGGAGGGCAACAAACATCATCTGCAGCTGAGGTTTGTGAGTTTTGGGTTTCAATGCTGGCTTGCATATTCACCCTTAAATTTTTACTATTGGTTTAGTGTGTCCTAGCTGGTCCCAGGACCAAGTGCAGCTGGAACAAGAACGCGGCTCGAGACAGACACTTAACAGCACACATGCAAAACACACCAGACAATAGATGCACCAAAAGACCTGTGTTCAAACAGAGGCTTTAAAACGAGGATTAAGTGTGAATTAGATATTGCTGTCACTTCATGTTGGACTGCATAACTTGAAACTCGTAAGAAGCATTTCGTTAAAAAGATGTTGGCTCCACTGGAGGGTGGGAGTGTGGTCCCTGACATCTGTCTGATTGAAATGAACATGCCCCAGACCCAGCAGTGAACTGAGTGAATGTTTCCATCTATCTGTCTTTCTGTGTAATTGTGTTGACAGCATGATTGTATGTTAATTTGTATGTCTGTTGTCAGATGGTAGTAATGCCATACCAATTAGCAGCACTGCTTTTTTGGCACATGTGTGCGTGAGACCCGAGTGTGCTCATGCGGTCTCCTGTGTTTGTGGCGACCATCTATCCATAGGACTAGCTATAGGCCCATCCAGCTCCACTCCAGCTGCTCATGCCACTCTGTGATTAGTGCGTGGAAAACCTCGGGGCTCCAATGGTGCCTGGCTGACTTTCAACACTGTGGGAGTTGAGGAACCCCCCTGGCATTGTCTCACCATCCGTTCAATGCGAATTTTCTTTATTTCACTCTCTAAACAAGACTTATTTGATAAAAGCCAAAATCCAAATATTTATTACGAGCATTACATGTTATGGACCCAAAGAGAACAGCACTTAATTGAATTGAATGGGCCATAACATTTCCTTTTATCTCGATGTACAAGCGGAGGGTGGGATGTGGAGGAGTGAGAACAGTGGGGATGAAACGTTTGTTTATGTCACTCAGATCCCACCGCATGACTCTTTCCTTGCCGCAGAGTCTCTTGGTGTGCTTGTGTATCATCACGATTGTGCTCGATGATGGCTGTAAGCAATAAAAGAGCATAAACACATCACATAGTACATAAACGAGGTATTCTGCTGGTTATTTTTATTTGGTCCTTCTTTCCAGTTGTGTTCTCTGTAAATCACGGCGAAGTTTGTCAGGTTGTTGATGTTTAAACTTGGCCACATAAAGGTTGCTGGCGGGGGAGCGTCTCTTTCAGATTTGTTTGAGTTGCAGAAGTGACCGATGATTATGCTGAGAATGGCTTGAAAACGTGAGGTACCACTAACTCTTGTTCTGCCTTCTTCTTCCTCCGCTTTAGGTGCTTCGCGGAGCTCAGCTCATAGCCGTGGCGTCGGCAGATGGGGGGGCCACAGCGGTGGAAGGCTCCTCGCTTCCGCCTGACATCCAAGTTCAGTACGTCCAACTGGCCCCTGTTGCAGAGCACACAGCTGCCGTACAGGTAAAACAACATACAGCCGTCTGTCGTACATGTGTACACAGAGTATTTGTTATGGAGTAACGTGCAAAGAGTTTACGGAGAAACATAATAAAATGCTTTTATACCACCATGTCTCCTCTATTTAGTTCAGTTACAGGTCACAAATATGTTAGTTGTGAGTGTAGTAAAATATAAGTGGATGACTAATCTGAAATTCAATAGTTTCAGTGACATTTAAATTGCCCCCCAAGAAGCCAGTTTTGCATGATCATTGGGATGAACGAATGCGATGGTTGACCAGTGGTACAAGCACCAACTTGACTTGACTGACATTTCTGTTGCTTCCAAAAACAGTGAGTGATCACTTGGAGGAGGTTTGCTCTCACTGAGCGCTTCCAGTTTAAAGTAATTGTTTCTAACTTTGAATATACAGTCATGCTTTATTCCTGGTTTTCCCCTTTTTCCAGCGTGGCATTTTTTGAGACGTAGCAACTTCTTGCACATATGAGCCACTCGGCTGATCCTGCTGAATATGCTGGTTGAGATCACAAATCTCCCCATTGAGCTGACTCAAGTCAACTTTGGAACCTCAAACAAACAGCACCTCATGTCACCTAAAGCTGTAAGAAACAGATGCGACATCCAACCTGGATTTCATTCAGTCTGCAGAAACTGTCCAGCAATGCGTCTCTCTCCTTGTGGTTTTTCCCTTCAAATGACTCACAGTCTTCAACCTTTGACTTTTTTTAATCAATTGTCATTTTTCCACTTCAGACACTAATTGCTTGTACTAGTGACTCAACAAGGGAAGTTTTAATCTCACTCCAAGTGTTGAGCGTGCCGAGACAACTAGTCACCTCATGTTGCCTTTCTGCGTGACGTCCACCATTGGGAAGCATTTATTTAATGTGCTTTTTCCAAGGTCCTTGAAAAAACATTTGATATTATTCCGATCAAGAAATTATGTTTTTTGTTGTCCATTTCCAGTTTTTCAATTAACCTCCAGATACCAAAACCTCTTCTTATATTGTCTTTTATTTATTCATGAGGAATCCCCACATGCAATTTTTCTGTCTCCTTATTATTAGTTTGTGAAGTTTGTGTTTGCTGGGGTTATAACCTGCACTGTTCCTTAATATTATCAGATCTTGTGATATTTCATTCCGCACAATGAAACTGTGGTTCGCATTTCTACATCACAGCAAGAATAATGGTTTGAATTTGCCTGCTCACGATGTTTGCATGTTCTCTCTGTGTGTTTCGCTCCTTACAATTTTAAATTCCTGTTTGAGGAATTTTGACTCTGAACTGAGTCTAGTTGGCCATCTGTTGTGTTGCTGGCTGTCTCTCGAACTGTTAGTTTTGTGATGACCGGATTCCATGTTTTGGGTTTACTCGACCCTCTGTACCATGTGGGCTGAGATTCGCTCCTGCCCCACGCAACCCTAGCCTGTAAAAACTGGGTGTAGAAGATAGATGAATGGATATTTTGTTCATAATGACTGTAATGCTGAACGAAATATGAGTATAATTTTACTAAACTACAAGCAGAAACGGTAAGCAGGCTTCCCTCTTTTGTCATACGATTGCTTGAATAAAGTACACTGGGCTCTGAGTCATTATGGCGGGTAGTTGGACAAACAGTAATTAAGCATAATGAAGTGGAGTGAATGGAGTGTTCCGAGTAGAAGAGTAGTAGTTAGTATGTAGGCCCAAAATCTCATGATGATTGAGCTTGTTGAGCAACAGCCACATGTGGAGGGAGGCTGGTGTGCAGGCTCACGGCACGGTGGCCTTTGAAGTGGTCACTTAAACTCTGCAAGGATTATAAAAGAACAGCACGTTTCCATTGTTGCCTCTGCTATTGTTTGCTCCAAATATGTTGAAAATTACATTTTTCTCCACGGTGCTTATTTCCCTCAAGTCTCTTGCTGAAACGGGCACCCTCTAATTCGGATTTAAGTTGAGCCTTTGTTGTGTTATTGTAATGTAAACAGGGGGAAACTTCAGAGCCTTTGGAGCTGTGTGAAAGGCTGTTGCACTCCTGATATGGATCTCCCTGCAGAGTCTGCAGTGTGACTGATCATATTCACCTCCCTGTTGGGCATGCCAGAGCAAATGTGCTGACCAGCCATGCAGCAGGTTGTGGAATTTCCTCTGTAGGACCGAGCCCGCTCGCTAATATCCTTGTTGTTGTCCTTTTGTTGTCCAGAGTTGTCTTGGTAATTGGTTCTTTTCCCCTTTGAGCATGGAGGTAGTCTGAGCATCTTATATTGATTAAATATTTTCGGCGTGGCTCATATGCAGACTGATGACCTTCACATAGTATTTGTTTGTGTACTCTTGAGCGCTCACAATGATTGCCACCCCATGTACTGTATTCCCAGCTCTGCGTTCCATGTTGCTTGGCGCAGCGTGCAATCATACTGTTTGTTTACGCAACTGATTTGTTTGAATGAACTTTTAGGACTAAAAAGGCCCAGTTTTTTCTGCTGTTTGATTGTACACAGATCTCGACAGAAATCAACAAAGCGGACGCAGGTCTGATCAGTCATCAGGGTGCTGCGCAGCAGAGCTCGGGTTCACCGAGGGCAGACGGGTGTGTCCAAGGACAGAATAGGATCATTTGTCAACCTCGTGGTGTCTATTGGATTCAAACAAACAGGATTCAGCTTTTCGAGAAATTTCTCGCAAAGTAAGACTCTGCGTCACAACATGCACTCTTTAAGCCAATGCTTACCTCAATGTAAC
>JASSRZ010000080.1:8151752-8163383 GCA_032164315.1 Malacoctenus gilli
TTTCGAGAAATTTCTCGCAAAGTAAGACTCTGCGTCACAACATGCACTCTTTAAGCCAATGCTTACCTCAATGTAACATTCAAGAAAGGGCCGAAAAAATGCTGGGAAATGAAAATTAGGCCCAAAGACATACAATAACATGGGCCGTTTGGGAAGATCTGTGGCTTGACCTGTGTGGTGCAAGGCGGCATGTTATTATCACGTCTTGGAGCGTAAACATAGGTGACTTTTTTCCCTCAAAGTTCAGAGAAAGGTTAGTGCTGTTCTCTTTCTAAAGTGTCGAATTGAGGAACCTCACTCTCATCTGGTTCCAGACATGTGGAAGCATTTATACAACTTGTTGAAAAATGACTTGGGCTTTTGTATTTATTTATCTCCTCGTTTTCCTCGTTTTTTATTTAATCATTTCCATTACACAGATGAAGTAAGGGGCATACTTTGAATTCCTCTGGGCATTTCTGCAAATTCGCGATTATCTCGGAAGAAATTGTAACTAGGTGGGATTTATGGCACGCTTTACCACAAAACCTGAACGACAGAGCACCAATGCATACGTGAAAGGACACTTCCTATAAACAGTGTTTAAAAGGACTAATCAGCAACAGAACACTTGCTTTTTTATACAGTTTTAAAGCCGTTCAATCCTTTATCCATCAGTGTTTCCAAACTAAGTGCAATGTCCGTGCTATGCGAGTCTGACAGGTCCAGGGTTCCACTCCTCAGTGCACGACATGGATTCATAAGAGTTTTGCTTGGCCTCCAACCGTCGGTTCATACAGTGTGTCAGGCTCGTGTGTTTTTTGCATTGTGTGCGCACTGCTCCGCCGCAGCTGTGCTCCAGTCAACGCTGTTGTCTAGTGACAGCATGCTGGGCTGGGGGAAGGATTAAATGCTGCAGGTGTGTTTGAGGGAACCTTTGGCGCGCATTCGAGGAAGGAGTGAGTCACTCCTCATGGTCATCGTCCAGGACTGAGTCATCAACATCTCATCTTTAAAGGGGCTTTTACCCGCACAATACCTCGCTCTGTCTGACATCAGCTGGACAGACGGTCAGCGAGCCCACTCACACGAACAGGTCGTCGCTTTCGGAGTCCATCTCCACCTGCCAGGCTCTTTTTTTTTATCCAAACCTTTTCACCACTGTCTTGTTTTTTTTCTCCATTCGATCTCTTTTTCTCATCCTTCTCGCCGTTCCTTTTTCTCCTCCAGATTCAAACTTTATAAGCTACTGTAACTTTATGAGTTACAGTAATACTCCTTGACAATATTTGGATATTCGGTGTTTCTGCACGGTTGATCAGATGAAGATCCACTGAGCATTTGGGACTTAAAAAAGTAATTTGGCACCGATGTAGTAAGTCTTTAAGCACTTTAAAAATTTCAGTTTCTCTTAAACAGTTGTTCTTGTGTGGCCAAATAAATGCATCTCACTTTGTACGAACATTGAACATCGAACATTGCAGGTCAGAAAAAAAATTTCGGTGAGGTCTGTGAAGCTCACAGAAAGTTCCTCTTGGAAAAACTACCTTTTGTGGGACAAAAGCTCAGCAGAGTCACGCTGTTAGTGAAGATGCTTTGAAAAAAGCCAAACATAAAACAAGCAGGGAGTTATTGAATGTTGACAGCAGCGAGGCAATGAGACCACAAAAGTCCCCCCTGTTAAAGTTTATAGTGTTTGAACTTTGGCTAGCGCTGCAACTTTGTGAAGCTAAAAGCTGTTGGATCGTTGCGTCTGATGAATTCTCCTTTTCCTTGGATCGGCGGGCCACATTAAGCCTGGGCAGTGGGGTCACTCGGCATCTCAAACTGGAAGGAGTGGTCTCGCCTGAGAGCCAGTGGAGAGGGATGCTGCCGCTCCCAGCCACTTCTAAACACTGCGCGCGGGAGACATCTTGTATGATTTGTTTTGGAGATGTTTCCATTGTGGCACAGAACCACTCATGCAGAGCTGCAGCGCGCTCCCTTAGCATTCCTACATGGCGGTCGGGGCCGCAGAGCAGAGACTGCAAACATGGTGACAGAGTAGTCATCTTCACTTTTTACTCTGCAAGATGACAATTTTGTTGTTCTTGTTTTTTTTTTAACCACAGTTTTTGTCAGCTGTATTTTCACACAGAACGAAAATGTCATATAACTGGAAGCGAGATTTTTTTTTTATTTTTTATTTATCAAAACAAGTTTGGTTTTTCTGCTGCTACGGAAAAAAACCCCCGCCAGCATTCACATCAACAATGGCAGGGAGTTATTTTTGGTGCTAACCGACCCAGAGAGTATCCAGATCATCGTAGACGTGCTGAAATATACTCGGCGTCATGCAGTGAAGCGTGTGCTGCGTGTCACAGTAGATATTTTCTGAAGAAATGAACCAGTTTGAACCTTATTTAAAATAAATAAATAAATGAATGAATGAACCAATTTTTTTGTCTGACATTTGCATTTGTTTCTTTTTCCCATTTTCGGGGTTTTTCCTCATCACACCTCTGCTGGGTTAAAGCCTGTTGGCTCAACGAACGATGCTCCTGTAGCCGACCTGCACTGGGGTCCCCATAGTCTCAGGCTCGTCCTTACATTTACCAGGTTTATGAGAACTCGAGTTGCAGGGATCTGAACCTGGATGACTTTAGACAAACATCTTGGATAACTGGTCCGTCTCTCACACACACAGAACAACTGTCCTTCACGCTCATTTTCAAAAATCAAGAAGGAAGCCACATAAAACTGACTCCTGCACAGGGAGAACATGCAAGCCACATTCAGAGAGCCTCCGAGTCCAGAATTAAACCCAGATTTTGTATGAGGTGAGAACAGTTTCGCCACCATGCAGTTCCACGCTTTCGGAACTAGTTCTGGAAAAAAAAGGGTCCTTATTTCAAGCAGATGCGCTAAATTCTTAACAAATGTTTTAACAAGTTCCACGTTTCCTTGTCCTCCCACTCATCGTTTCCTCTCTGTATTGTGTCTCAGGCTGCCGAGCTCGCGCCAGCACTGCAGGCCGACATGGAAGTGAAGGAGGCCATCCAGGGTGCCATCCACGGCGAAAACGGCGAGGTTGTCCAGATTGTGACCTCGGTGGCCACCTGAGAGTCCATCTGGTCCGACGCGGAGCAGAACTCTGCCCTCCGACACGGCCAGACGAGTCTCGGCGGAACGTCCGAGGTCAACAAATACATGCAGTCTGACAAGCAATCAAGTTAGAAAGTCTTATAACAAACACTGAAGGTCACTGATGAAACAGATGGAAGAAGTGTTTTTCTCTTTTTCAGTCTCTTTCTTTGCAAACTCCTCGATTCATTGCCAACCAGATGTTGCAATGTGGAAATGTTCACAGAGAACTTGAAAAGACCACGATGCTCCAAAATCAACTGTGGTCCTTCTGGTGTTTTCCGCAGCAGAAGGACCTGGCTGGCCGCACAACACACACTGGGATTATTGTCTATCCAGGGAGGGTGCTGCTCATGCAGGCCGTCACTCTGCCACTTCATCAGCACAAAGCACTTGTTTACATCAGCTATGGAAAATAACGTGGTTATTTGGACTCGAGCTGCCTCGCTCACCCCAAAACCCCCGTGAGGGTTCGCAGCAGCCACGAATCCCACCTCAAATGAGCAGCACTCGGCTCCTTTTTTTCCCATCGTTTCTTGTCACCGTAGATTCCGGTGAAAAGCAGATTTAACTGAGGACGGCTACTCACGGACCTGATTCATTTGATTTCCTGTCACTTGCCATGATTCGATCCATACTGTGTCTCCCGGCTGTGAGCCCCGCCTTCCTTTACTTCGCCCGGCTTGTTTTCATATTGCTTCAGATGCACAGCTTTGTTTGTTTGTGCGTTTGGTTTGATTTATCTAGATGTATCATGCAAAAATTTGCGGGGAGCTTTCATTTTGGAGGTAGGAGACCATGAAATAGAAGAGATGGTGCCAGCGGTAGACAGTTCAAGTATCTTCTAGACTGCCAGGGAAGCCCTGAAGTTGTTTATTTTGTTCCCGTTTTGTCTCTGTGACTGATACATCCATGCGAATAAAAAATGTTTGTGGTTGACATCAAATTGTGCTTCCTTTTGGGTCATTTCTGCAATTATTTTTTGACGTCCATCAATCGTGGTCATCAAAGTGTCTTCAAAGATTTTTCTCGACACGACTTTGGTTTCATCCTCTCCAACGTGACAGAGAATAAGAGTCTGCATTTATAGCTTTGGTTTGAGGTTTTTATTCATGTCGAGTTATTTGGTTTACTAGTTTTGAGTAAACATATTTCATGTCCATTTTAATAACCATATGATTTGGCTACTGTATTGTCAACAACCCCAACACATTGGTGGCAAAAGTCATTTTGTTCCTCCGATTTCAATTTTTATTTAGTGCTTGTTAAACTTTAGGGAGTACATTGTACTTTTCTCAAATAGGATATTATTACTTGAACCAATAGTATCGTGGCCTTTCGCTCCACAGTCCAAAAACATGCAAATTAGATCAGTTGGTGCCTCCAAACTGTTCTCTGGTATGGATGCGATTGTTTGCATTTCCCTGAGATGGACTGGCCAACTGTTCAGGGTGAACCTACACGACCCTCAGATGGAAAAGCAGTAGCGAAGTTGAACAGATGGAAAAGAGCCACAAGTGAGATTAGCTTGCTTTGGAAGTTGCCGATGAAATCGAGACCAGAAAGTATAACACAACACACAACAACATGGAGATTACAAAGCACAAACGATCTCTGGATTCTTTAGGTTAAAACTGTTTTGATGCTGTCCTGATGATGAATATCTTTCTAGCCAGAGAGAGGAACGAGATAAGCGGGATGCTCTTGGGATGTGTGTTGGTTTCCCATGCTCAGTGTGATGTAATCGTATACTTTGGAGTGAGGATCAGAACCAGGCGACAAAGTGAACTTGATAAAACAACATTCATGGTCTTGGCTGCTTCCCCGTGTTTCTCTTTGGTCTGTTGTTGCTGTCTCTGACCTCTTTTTACACTGCTTCTTCATCTCGCCCATTCTCCTCTGCCTCCCCTACGTATTCCCCCTCTCCCACTCGCCCACTCCCACTTGTGTTTTCCTATTTCTTCTTTGGAGGTCATATTAAAGTCCATTTACTCCCCTTTGAAACTACACACTGAGCTGGGCTAAAGTTTCGTGGGATAGTCTGGTGGCTCCGTAGCTCGCTGTAGCTGGGATCAGAGGTTAGCACCGCCCCAGCGAGCCCTCCATTAAATCTCAGACTCGGACGGGAACAGATCTTGCTCCTCACTTTTACAATCCTGGGCTCCATCCAGGAGCTGGCGTGGGTACTATGGCAACGGGCCGCGCTCACAAGCTGCCTCCGAGATAACCTGCTGAAAAACAGGGGTGAATGACGGACGGAGAGATGAGATGAGATTGTTTGGAAGCAGAGTGCATGTTTGGAGAGAAGGAGCAGAGTGATGGACAGAAACCAGGCGGCACATCTCTCTGCTTCCCCCTGAAGCAGCGGCAGCTCTGCTGGCATCCGCCGCAACATGCAAGGATCTAACTCATCTGCACTTTTCCTCTTGCTCAGACTTTTAACAAGCCTGGAGGAGGCAAACCAGGATGTGCAAAGAAGAGTGAACGTATTGCTGGGATCAAGACGTCCCTCGAGATCCATAAATCAGTAGATGTTAATCTTGGGGAAACAAAGCTACAAACAGACGATATTTATTGGTTACGGGTCAGCGGTCAGAATTCACCAGTGTTGCGATGTCACAGTAGATAAAATGCACACTTCTTTCTCACTTACAGTGTAGTCCAACAGGTCATGAGTTGGGTGTACAAACACTGCCATCAGACAAATATCCCAACAAGTATTTTTTTTTTTGCTTCATGTGGAAGATATAAGACACAAGATGTATTTTCAGAGGACATTCATATCATGACTCATTCCAATTTCTTTGTTTTCTTTGTTCATCAGTTGGAGTTAAGTTACACTCAAGATCATTCATTGTTGCGAAGCAGTGGTTTCCAAAGAATGCCCCCGAAAAGTCGATAGAAAACACTTCAGTGAGACCAAACACTTCCATTCTGTACACAAGTAGGAGCCTTAACCAAAAAAAGCAGGAGCCTTTTCCAAGGTTTATTCTATTAGGAGGCTTAAAGATCATCAAGGTCCATCAGGAAGTGGTGGTTAGATCAACTATGGGATGACGGGGTGTCACTGTCTGAGTATTTCATGGAAAACATGACCAATGTACTACTTACAAAACATCAAAAGCAAAACTGTTGTTGTTGTTGTTGTTGTTGTTGTTGTACTTTTTCCATTGCAATTTTCCATTTCTGGTTATGCAACCAATTGTGGACAGTTAATGATTGCTACAATTTGTTCAAAGGTCACATGGTTACACTTAACTTCTGTATTGTGATTTATCTGCATTGTACAAAAGTGCACCCGCAAGTCCTGTCTAGATGTAAAATCCAAAAGCTGTAATTATTTCTGAATCCATGAGTTTTTGTATCTTCATGTTCTCCACTCATTGGTCCACTCTGAAGTGGCTCGGGTCGCCGTTATCGCAACCCTTAAATATTGAGGACGCGGGTTCGAATCCCAGTTTCGGTCGTGATGACTCGCTATGACCTCTGTCCTGAAGAGACAGCCGCCTACAATCGCTAACACACCAATCACATTCACGTGTTACCGGTAATTGGCTCACATTTATCACCGACATATATCTGTATGAATGAGACCAAGATACGTCCTTTTTCGCTTTGTTTGGAAAGATGCTTTATGGACACGGGTGATGATCGAGTCGGGGTGAGGAGGGAATCCCTTGTCTCGCGCAAAAAGCGTTAAAAAAAAAAAGCCCTGAGAGGAGCGGGGTGCAGCGCTTAGGCTGCCCGGATGGGAGGTTCTCCTTCAGCTTGGGGACCAGATGTGGGAGAGAGGAGGGGTGCGGGAACATCACGCTTCCTCAACGACCAGTTCCCTGCAAACAAACCATCACGCTGACGGCTCGGACCTCCGCCCGGACGCGTTTCGTTTCAGGTGAGTGGCGACTTTGCTTGGTACGCGTTCGCGCGGATACGCGCTCGACGTCGACGTCCCGAAGGTTAAACGCCGACGTGATGACGTGCGAGTGTTGCTCATTTAGCGGCGCGCGCGCCCCGTCGTGCTCCTCGTGACGCTTCGCCACCTGTTTGACATTAGCTTTTAAAGTCGTTTGTTTGCAACAATGTCGAGTTTGGCGGCTTTGATTGTGAATGGTTCCGAGCTTACGTTGTACCTCAGCTGACCTCGAGTCAACGCGTGACGGTGCGGGATGGGACAGGTGCACCGTGCCAAGCATCAGTCACTTCGGGTCCTCTCATCATCCTAACACTCTTTTTATGAAGAGCAGGGCATTGTTAGAGTTTCACTGTGCTCTCTGTTACAGGAAATTAATTGCAGACTTCACCTTATGCAACCTCACAAAGCAGGTGGTCCTCTTTTGCAAACCCACTTCCTGTGTCAGGGGCAGAGCTACTACAGTGGCAGATGGGGGGGCACCCCCCCCCTTTACCAATTTGAGTGGCCATCCCCATAAATGACTTATCTTATTATATATTTTAATATTAGGTTATTTCAGGCAGCTTACACTGAGGACAGGACACCAAGGTGTTATGCTAAACCTTGACAGTAAATGAAGTCTTCATAAAAAAACAAAAGCAAGATTTAAAAAATAAAAGTAGACACACTTGTTGACCAAAAAAGGTAAAATGTCTCCAAAGCTTGGCAATAGAAGTCAGTGGCAGCCCGACAATAAAAGCATCTATGTTATTGTATTGCTCACAGTGTGGACAGTGATTTATATGAAGGCGATATTAGCGGGATATGTTATGTGTGTTGTGGCTAATTTGCAAGAAACCATCTCTCAGATGACTCGGAGGCCTCGGCTTCCTTATGAACCACAATATCATCATGTCCTATATGCTGAGACTCAGTGCGTAAACCAGAGGCATGCAGCCACTGAGCTCTATGGTCTGTTTCAGCAAGTGCTTGTAACACTTTTTATGGCCATCGAATGCCATAATGAAAAAATGTTCTTTTGTTAATTATTGAGGGCTTGCTGTTTACTGGAAGCTGTAAGAAACTTTATAGGAACAACATGTCCATGTGACAGAATTCATGGGAAGGCTTCCATACCATACAGCGTATTTGTAGACTGACATTGAGTTTTTTGTGGTATTTGCAGCTGATTTTGTGAAATATATGAACAGCTTGTGACACGGTATCTTTGTCATATAACGAGTCAGTCTAAAAAAAAATCGATAGCGATATCCTCGCTGCAAAAAGGCATCAGAGAAATAAGACTCTATTGCCCGGGTGTTGTTCTAACTGTATGGGTCAGAGGTGGGAATGCACGAATCTCCAACTACAAACTTGTTCACACTTTGCGAGTTTCGTACGCGCCAGGATTGTCCTTTGTTTCCTGAGACGTGTGGGACCGAAAGAGGTCAGCCTCGCTTGAGCCGAGGCCAAGTCTGATTCCATGGGAGAACGACTCCTTGTTTGTTAACACCAGCAAGCTCTCACATGATGAAGGGAAACTTCAAAAAATATGTTTTTCCATTGAGCTGAAGTGGTGTAAGTACTCTGAGGAGTCTGCTTGATTTACCTCCTCTTATCTTTGTTATGGTTAGAAATATGATTATGCCAGATGTGGCATGTCGTGCATGGCTTTGTCTGGAGCCATAAACGGCTGATATCTCGAAGCATGATTTCCTCTGGTTCGGGCGTACCAGGAGGTCAGCCCAGGAAAACAGGGACTTGGAGCTTTGTGGAGCTGTTGAACACCAGTGTCTGACACCGCATTCCACCATCTCTGGTTATGTTCACACATCAACCCATCAAGATTCCCACAGTATCGTTGGGTGTGTAAGCGTGTGTGTGGCTGACAGTGTCGCAATAAATTACCCTGTTTGTGTTTATGCAAGGGAGTGAGATGTTCTCAAAGTGTTTATTCGACTTTTTTTGGTAGGTGAGCTGTTCTAGGTGTTTTAACATAGACCAGAACATCCCTGTGTGCGCTGTAAATCGGCGGATATGCCCTTTAAACACACTCCCAGGATTAGTCATTCGCTCGCTTGCCTAATACCAGTCTGCACGCGACAGACCCACACCAAAGTCATCTGAGGACGCCATAGGCCCCTTGCTTAGACGGCACCCAAAGAAATAACGAGTTTTCACATGTGGAGGGATCAACAGGAGTGGTCTGATTCAGCATGTATGACTCAAGTGTTAGTGGGAGATACAGATCTTTTCTCTGATACAGGAGTGGAGCCGTGGGGGGATCAAGAGGAATCCTGGAAGGAGCAAAATATGTGGAGACAGATTTTTATTGGTGTGAAAGAATTGCACAAGTAGTTTGGGAATAGGAGGACAGAAAAACTCCATTTTGTGCTCCAGCTGGGAAAAAAAAAACCCGAACCTGAGTGTTTACCAGTGACAACACATGTTGATTCTGCTTAACAATCGACAGATGTGGAGCACAGACATTCGTTTTGAAACGACTGATCAGCCGTTGCATTTCCCAGCCACGGTAATTTCATCTGATTAAAACTTTAGAGCTGCAAAGTCATCACTGCATCGATCGAGTGGGATTAAGTTTTTCACGGTCGAGTAAAACCGAGTGGAAATGACAAGAGGGACAGAGAGAACAGAAAGAGTCATAGAGAAGCACGTGTTATTCCTCATCTTTAAATATTACTCCTCAATGTACAAAATGAGCAAACTTGAAATGTCTGATGCTGCATGTAACAACATCTGTCACTCTCGAATCTTACTGTAGCTGCAGTAAGTGAAGAGAGATTGATTACTTCAGGTCATGGAAGCACAACCCAATGCCTGACTCTTCTAGGTGAGGTTTTCATTAACATTAATGTTAAGCACACTAACAATGCCAACAATAGTGTTGGTGACCTGTTTATAGACATTCCCTGTTTCTTTCGCCCTTTTTAACTCTTGGTTTTAATCTCATCTGTGTTCGAATTTTCTAAATCTGCATGGTCTTCCAAGAAAGACAGACAGAAATGTCGGTCGAGTACCTTTTCTGGAGGCAGGATTCGGATGCTGCTGAGAGAACTGTGTCCCTTCATGTTGCACCGGCAAAGAGCACCTCCAGTGGCCACAGAATCTGTACAATGCTTCCTCTGAAGGCAGTGTTAGCTTTGGTGTGGACACATGGCAGTCTCCCCTTCTTGATGTGTAAAGCCCATTCTAAGGTAACACAAACACATCGGCTCTTGGTTTTCGATGATTATACAATAATAAATCTCATATTCAGTTTTAATGAATAGAGCCTCTCAATATTAGGCCTCGTAAAACCAAAAGATTCATGTTTCATTTTGTTTTGATTGGTAGTCAAAGGCAAAGTTGAGATTGATTCAAATCACATTGCTGAAACGGAACAAAGTGCAAAGAGTTGGTTTCTTCAACTTTTCAATCAAGTCTGAAGCGCACTGTTCATTTTCTCGGCACTTTCATGCCTTTCTTTCCCCTGTCACTTCATGTCTGTCCCAAAGTTTTCTTTAATGAACCAAAGAGAGACTGTGGCAAAGCCCGAAAAAGACGCAGAGGAAACTCGAAGCAGACCCTCCTTCCATTTCTCACAGTCAAATAAATCACGATGGCGTGTTTTATCTGGAAAACACAAGAAGGATGTGATGTTGAAGCTCTCACTTCAGACTGTCTTTTGGCTCAAACTGTTGGTATTGAGATCCAGTTGGGGTCTGGATTTGCACGTCCTGCAGTGGTTTAAGGTTGTGCATGATATGATGCAAGTGGAGAGGGGGAGTTGGGGGGGGGGGGGATAGAGGAGAAAAGGCTTGATGCTCCATCGGCTTCCAGCACTTACAATTACTTTTGTAATCGGTGCTGAACGAGAGGTTTTTTATTGGAGGGATGCGCCCTGCCCCGACCACTCAGCTCCATCATACTCGGCCAAGGGAAATTAGGTGAGTGTTGTTGCACCCAGCTGTGTTTTGGCCCGACGACCGCTTTTTTTTTTGCAATTACAGAGCGAGAGACAAGATCGGGAAACACCCAAAGGCCGTGTTGTCACTGCTGAGTAACGTGATGAAGTGAGTGCGGCTGGCAGTGGCCCTCAGAAGGCCCAGGGAGAAATCACATGTAAACTTTGAAGGATTAACAAAACTCGAGAGCTTGCACCCGGTGAACTCGCACGACGGCGCACAATGTCAGAGGCAGCCAGTTTGTCGTGAGGGCAAATGTCAGGATGAGATAGCCGCATGAAGTTCTGCCAAAATGGTCTACATTAAGGCTGCAGACTGTTTGTATGTCTGCAATCTGTGACAAGAAAATGCATCGGATATCTCCCCGGGAAAGCATAAAGTTTATATAATGTTGACTAAACTGGCCCGTTTGCGAGTGCCGTGTTTAATATCAGTTGTGTACAGCTCGGTTTAAGGAGTCGGTGTTTGTTACTGGTGTTGTGTGTGTCAGTGTGAGTGTGTATGTAGGTCAAGAGAGAGCAAGATTTTTGAGGCTAATTCTCCACCATCTGGTTCAGCTCTTCACTATCACGTGATCAGCGGGTAAACGAGTTTGATTACAACACACACACACACACACACACACACACACACACACACACACACACACACACACACACACACACACACACA
>JASSRZ010000080.1:8173563-8192313 GCA_032164315.1 Malacoctenus gilli
ACACACACACACACACACACACACACACACACACACACACACACACACACACACACACACACACACACACCTTTTGAAAGGTTCCCAATATCACATCTACCGGTATATGTTTTCTTTTATCCTTTCAATTAAAAACGATTAAAGTTTTGTCATTTGCCCCATTCAGATGAAGTCATCTCGTTTGCATGTTTCATTGTAAGATTTCATCAGTTCTGCAAACACAGAACACATACTCTATCTTGCAAAGTATTGCATTTACTGTTTTGTCAGTTTGCAAATTGGTCTCATGATAGACGAGGGTAAAATATTCATGTATGCAAACTGTAACATTTGTTTTCAATATATTTGAATAGTTTTTTCCCCAGCGTGCTCGTACCTGCACTTCTAAACGTGGTGAAACAATGCAGGGTGAGTCTTTCACTCTCACTTGCCAAATCCTACTGCTCTCAATCTGCCACAGAGAGTTTGGTGAAGCCCTTGTTGGATTTTGTGAGCAGGCAGCTTCACACACTGTCAGCTCAGTCTCACTGTCTCCTGAGTGCTCCGTTCAGCAGAAGCAGGTGAGATGTGAGTCACTGGAGGAGAGCGCTGCTGGCACCCATTGGTGGTGGTCTGCAATGCCTGTCCCAGCCACTAGGAGGCAGTAGTATAGTAGTCATAGTTCTATATGTGAACTTGCTATAAAGCTGTTCAACTTCAATGTTATATGATCTTCTTTGCTGCTGCATGGGGGAGAAGGAAGCTGATGCTGTTTTGCTCCATTTGACAAGTACTTTGGGAGGATTGTTTATATATACTGATGGATAACTGATCCTTTGTTGAACTTCAAATTTGAATGCGATTTCATGTATAACACAGTCAGTTTAAACAGCCAAAGAAACCTGAATCTCTAAATTGCTACCAGGTAGGATGTGCCCCTGTTCTCCTGTGAAAAACAGATAGCCTGCAGATTGCAGGTAAATACATAATTGATTAGATTAACATGGAGGAAATCCGAATAATAGGAACACCTGGTTTCAGATGGCTTTCAGCATCCACTTCCTGCAGGCCTCAAGGTCTCTTTCATACAGTTTTACAGAGTGTGTTATTAAAAGCAGCACCCAGCTGCTTATAAAGCATCTTAGGAAAATAATATCCGTACGAGTTATCATGTGTGCAAAGTCATGCCTCGGGAAATGTGATTGTTTTCCCTGAAGTGAATTAAGGAGTTCTTCCAGCTCAGGAAAAAATTCACTTATAGTGGTGCAACAGCTTGTGCTGCACAAAGGACAGCAGACTTTTAGTTTTAATAAACTGAGTGAGAATAGATTTAAATACAAGGCACATTTTAAAGATGCATTTTGGTTCAAGTTATTTGTGAAATAGGATTATAAATAAAAGATGGCATCCACCTACACACGACTAATGATGCCAACAATAGAAGTGTTTGAATCAAAATTGAATCACTTCACTTCATGGTCAATAACCTACTAATGTATATTTTTTTTCATGTTGCTTGAGGAACAACAGCTCTTGAGGAACAGCTATGTGCGTTACAGCACACAGAGCTTTATCAAAAGTTCACATTTGAATAATTATCATGAAAAGCGCGTCCAATTAAAACAAAGCCACAATGGAGGTGCTGCAAATATCACATCATTTGTCCACTGTGGTATATTTTTGCATTTTTTTCCCTGTGTGCTGATGTTTTCGTTGGCGCTGTGCAAGGTGATAATCATGTTATTGACAGTAGTGGCAGCAGGTAGGAGGCAGATCCCTGCAAACGCTGCGGCACGGTCTTTGAAAAGGGCCTCTGTATTTTGGAAGAGAGTTTCACCTCTCCTTTTCAATGGATCATTACCTCAATGTGCACAGTGATTTATGAGCTGCGTTGCAAATGCTAGAAGCGGTTCCTGTCTGGAGGCTGACATCCACCCACTGATTGCCTCTATTTGTCTGTGTGCTTGCGTGTTTGTGTGTGTTATCCTTTGTGTGTGTGTGTGTGTGTGTGTGTATGTGTGTGTGTGTGTATGCATTTGACAGCATCGGAGCTGGGCTGTTGTAGAGGTTTGTCAAAGCAAATATTCGCACGTCTCCCTTGGTCGGTCTGAGTGTGGCTGATTGTTTTCCTGTCTGCATGTGTGAGACCTGTACCCACCCTGGTCTAAAGTTTCATTCCTGGTAACAGTAATGTTAAACTCAGCTGTGTGATGGTGGACGAACAATGTGACATCTGAATCTGGTAGTTTTGAATGAATGGACTTAATGTGTTTAGCATTGCATCTTCTGTGTGGAGATCATCTCCGTGCTGCTTATCTTGGGTGAGACTGAACATCTTGCTTGGACAGATCTGAGTTGTACTCCGGCCACATTGAAACTTCAGCCCATGGAAATTATATTAGATTCTGACTCATGCAACAATCTCTCCTGTGCGCTCGGTTCACATGCATCCACGTGTTTATAAATATACAGTGAATTGTACGTAGTGTTTGTGGCGTTGTGAGTCACCACTGGTTAAATTTGGCCGTGTAGATGTCCTTCTGTAAACAGTTTGACTTGGCTGCAAAGAAAAATGCATTCCAGAGATTAAATTTGTGTATGAAAGTGGTGGTGAAGGAACTGCACCTTCCTGAGGGTCAGCACAAGCAGCAATGTGGGCACTCTCATCAAGATGTAAGTGGCAGGTGGTGCGAGAGCTTGCAATCAATAATTTGTCCATTGTTGTGTGCGTGCCTGCTTTTTGTCACTCTGTCTTTCACTCACTCACTGTTGCGTTCTCTCGGAGGGGGGGGGTGTGTGTGCGTGCGTCCATGGACCACCCAAAGCCTTTGAGGTCATAACAATAACAGGTCCACTTCCTTCCAGTGATATAGCAGGGGCTGCACAGGGGATACACACTATCAGTCCACATCACAGCAACAGCAGGCCTGACTGTTTAGTGGACTTGTCACAGCTGTGCGGAAGGTTATTCCTGCTTTAAATGCTTTCATCAGCGTTTGCAGAATCCTAAATATACATTCAAGGCCTTTGTTTGATGTGAGAAGTCTGGTGTTCGTGAAAAAACACAACATAGTTTCAGGTGTTGCTCCATCATTCATTGGAGGTTGTAAATAACTCCTTCTCAAGCCTTTTTGCAGAAAGTATAAATGTTTTTTCTTTTCAAGACGGTTTCTCTACTTTTGTTTGCTCCATCACTTCTGTGTAAACAAGTTCCTCTGGTTAGACGGTATTTTCATTTTTGTGATTCCTCATTTTGTGATTCTTTCTCCTCCTGGTGAGCGAAAATACCCTGTGGTAATTAATATGATAATGTGTGTGGTGGTGTAATTTTTTCCAGGCATCACTGCAAGCCATGTTAAATTGAGGTCTGAAGGAGGTTTCAGCTGGAAACACTGTGGGGAGGCCGAGTACAGTATGTCTCTGTCAGTCCTTGGCCAGTTAAAGAGGGGAAATAATATTTGTTTTTTGGAGAGAAGGCTTTGCCCACTGCCAGAACTATTCTTATTTGCCCAGACAACTGAGTGAAAATTTAGATCTTTTCACCTTAGGATGGAATTTTTTCACGCTGCAGAGTTGTGTTGCAATCCACCTCCGGCTCAAAGATAATTTCGGTTTGTCTCACTTCAAGCACAGCTAGAAAAACAAGGCAACACGTGCAGCACACATTGTAAAGTAACCACAGAAACTGTATGGCCGCTTCAGCGTGGTGATTTACTGTTCGGCCTCAAAAGGGAATTCCTGAACCGAACTTCTCATGTTATAAAACATGTCATAAAACAACGGTTCGGATTTGTTCCTAAACAGCCAAACACCTACAGGCTGTTTACATGCACGCAGTTGATTTATGTTGTTAGATGACAGTGGAGATGTCATCTGTGGTTAAACAGGGTGCAGTATACCGCTCAGATGCCCATGGCTGCCAGTTCCCCACTCTGTCTAGACGGGGTAAACACCGGGCTTTATAGAGCAGGCGACTAGCAATCACTGATGATTGGGTTTGTGGGATATGAGAGGCAGGGTCAGTTAAAATGACTGACAGCTCGGGGCATTCTTTGTGTGTGTTTGGTGAGTAAGTGCTTTGCGTGATCTGGGCCAACGACTTCATCACTTTATGGCTCACATAAAGCACATATAGTCGTAGAAGACGGAGGCTTTACCTGCACGAGCTGTTATGAAATGATCAACACAAATACCGATCATAAATGTCAAGCGGATGGCGATGGAGTGATATATATGGCATTTATCTCTGCTCTACTTCTGGGGTTATGAGAAGTACCTTTCCCACAGCCAACTATAACATCCGTAATACAGCTGATGAATCATACTGGTTTCGAGGCAGATAACAAAGGCCATGGGACCTTCCAAGGGAAGACTGTTGGTTTTGATTTACTCGGAGATCCCCGGATCCCACGTCTCCCTTGCTGTGTGCTTGGTGTGGTTGCTGCATGAATTTGTTGCAAACTGGGAATGGTAATTATTATTGTTGTTGTTATTATTTACGTGTTTTGTTTTCTGGAGTTATTCTGAGCTCTGGCTGGGGGCTGGTTCCCCTGGAGCCCCATGGAAACTCCTTCACAGCACTGGCACCGTGTAACGGGGAGTCATACTATCATTTAAAAACAGATGTATAGATGCTTGTGAGCTCCCTCAAATGTTTTCATCTTCAACATGAATCTTTATGGACAAATTTGAAAGATCCTGTGGTTATTTGATAATGTTTGTTCTGCTTTGTGTTGTACATGCACTCGAAAATTTGTCGTTGATGTCCACCCATATATCTTTGCATTTAGCTTTTCTCACATAAAAGAAATGTTGCCCACATGGTGATGTAGTGTTTGGTGCTCCTGCCTCACTGCTGTTTCATGGCTCAATTACCTGCCATGACCTCTAGATATAAAAGCATACATAAGAAAATGAAAATAAGAAATAAAAATGTTGATACTGATGCGATTGTTTTTGTCCTGTGTGTTCACATCTGTTTGATTGTATAAATTCTTTTGATTAAGCTGCTCGGATACAAGAGGGTTCGTTGGGTTGTTGGGTCTCCTATTTATCATTTCCGAAACACTTAAGCAGCACTTTGTGGTGGTTGTTTCATTACAAAATTTAAAGATGCTTGTTTATTTATTTCCCCAGTTGGATGAGCATGCGTGCATATGGGCCGTTTGATGGTCTCGCAATGGTACATTTTTGTGTTGATGGAGGAAAAACATCTCATCCGTTTTCAAGAATTAACAAGCAAATTAAACACATCATGGCCAGGGGTGAGTGTGCCAGACTTCTTTGATTCCTTTGATTCATCAGAACAACAGTGCCAACACTGTGCCATGGTGAGTCATTGCGCAAGCAAAAGCGGTGAGATCAGTATCGCAGCTTGACCACATCGCCGACAGCCCCCTCCCCGAACTGTTATGCACCCATACACAGCCTCTGGATGTAAAGCTACCTTTGCTTTGCTGCAGTCATGCTTCTGAGAAAACAAATCTGTACGAGTCGGCGTGGGGAGGCCTATCAGGGTTCAGGATCAGTTTCAGAGAAAGCCCTTTTTCCTGTAGCCTTCTCCCTGGTGCTTTGTGTGCCACCCTCACTCTCTGTAGACTGATGGGAAAAGGAAGTGAGAGTTGAATGAGGAAAACAGTGTGCCTGCAGGAGAGATGGGGGCTACTATATTTGGCAGAGTAGGCTTAAGTTAGCACACTGAGGTGACTACGATATTAGTGTGATTTTTTTCCTCAGCTGAGGCCTGGCAGGTTAATTGCGTACTGCTGCTTTGCCTTCAGTCGGGCCTGTAGGGTTTGGAGTTGGCAGTGTGTGCAGCTTATGACTGTTGCTTGGCATAAATAGCCAAACCACATGTTTGTCTCGGTTTAACGGGGATTAACGCGACAGTTGTATTCTTAAGAAGAGAGAGGGGCAGATGTAGGGTTTGGAGGACTCGCAAACCTTCACATTAACATCTCAACTGAACCAAGTGCACCTCCTAATCACTCCCCCTAACATTTATCCAGCCTCCTGTTGGGATTACTTATAAATCCAATATTGGTTTTTTTTTTCCTTTGCCCCTTATAACATTTCACTACATTTAACTGAGAGTTTCTATTCACCGGTGCATTGCTCCACACTGAGCAATATGTGTTTTCTCCACAAGGGGGTAGACATATATAGTGCTAACTTCATCTCAGCTTTAGGATCGATTTCAGCAAGTGACCAGGGCCACACGAAATTGTCTTTCACACCGTCATTATATTGTTTTTTGGTTTCACTCGTGCATGAGCGCTGACAGAAGGCTCCCTAAAACCCAAATGGACTGTCACAGCCATCACTATCCCAAACTGCACTCCGGCTCAACTCAGTGTGACAGGGAGGACTTGAAACTCAAGAGGATCCAGTCATTACCTGTGAGGACCTCACTGTTATTATCCCATCAGTGCCAAATTATATTCTGTCATTTTTTTTTCGTGGTTCCACTATGAACCTCTCGCTTACAGACAGGCAGGCTGTGCTTCTGATTATATATTCATGAAAAGATGAGAGTGACAAACGTCTCAGGAATGATTGGGAAATAAATCGCTGTGAGAAGGAGATCAATTAGTAACAGCTTGCAGCAACCTGCAGCCAAACACACTTTTCTTGCCTGACTGCAGAAGGGGAAGTCAGGATTAGGGTGGAATTTCACTTTGTTACACTTCTCGGGAAACCCGACAGTTAGGATCTGCAAAGCCTTTATTTATCTTTTTTCTTCATTAATTTCATCCGTTGAAGCAACGCGTCTTTATTGCTTTATCTCCATTGAAGGGGAGGTTTAAAAAAAAAAAAGAAGCAACAAAACAAAAAACAAAACGCCACGTTGTGCTCATCCAGAACTCATAAACTGTTTTCTGCCTTCACTGGTTACGCCTTTATATCTACACAAGCTGTTGTGTGGTTGGGAAATAATGGTAAATAATGTGAAGTAAACATCCTCAGTGGATGGATGAGTCTTCACAGTAGGGGATATTTTGTGCAGGTTTACAGAGATATTTATGGGTGCTTGTTGCCAACATTGTGAGGCTTCTAATCAGCTGGTGTTCAACACTGAACAGATTCGGATCCATGGTAACGCTCATACACACACCAACATGCACACAAACACAATAGAATAGGTTTAATGAGCCCTCTATATACACTGCTGCAAAGCCTGATAATGGATGTCTAAAACCCTTGGATTACCTTGTCAGCGTTATCTCAAGACTTTCGCATGAGTGTGACGCCACATTTTCCAAGAAACTATCAAAACAGTGGTTCACACCCCTTGATATGTCATATATATGTCACACAGAAAGATTTGTGTGATCTGCTGTAGGTCATTCCAGTGTTATGTCAAGTGGCCTCCGTGTGTTGCATTGTATTGGGGCAGATGAGCCGTGCGTTTTTTTTAATGCTTTGTGGACATATGTGTAGATTTATGGGGCTCTGCACTTCATCCTCACTCAGCCCAACGCTCACACTCGTCTAACATACTCAGAGGCATCGCGCTGCTTCTGTCTCTGACTTTCTCACAGTAGTTATTCCTCTGCCAAGATCCCACCACACCACCGCAGACATATCGCTGCATTGTGTATCATCCCCAAAAACATTTTGGTCTCTATTGTTTCTCCAACCACAGTTCTTCTATTGTCCCTGTACTGTTGGCCCATTGTCGCTCTCTCCAGCTTTGAATCTCAAGAGAAATTTGTTGGCTTGGGTTGGCAGGATTCAAGCTTGTGTTGGCAAGATTCTACTGGCAGTGCACTGGACTGTGAGTTCAAATGAGGGGCGATTCTTGCAGTGCGCAAAGGTGGCCTGTTTTATCTCATTGAATCAGTGGCTAAGGGGACAGACAGACAAGACTCTCATTTAAACGCCCTCAACTAGGAATGAATGAAAAGTATTTCCGCTTTCCAATGAGACCCTTCGTGAATACGAGTGAAAACTGAGAATGTCCTATATAAATATTTGATACTTTACTATCCAGGTTCAGTCAAAAAAGTGGTGACCTGCTTTGACCAGGTGACATCACCTCATCCAGTATGAATCACTGAGGCTCAGGCTAACTTTAAAAACAGACCGGAATTTTCTGCTACCAGACAACTGCATTTTGATGATTTCATGTCCATGTTAAAACTGCCATTACAGCTGCCGAAAGATGCATAGCAGGGTATCCTACTTGCCTGAGTTTGCATTTTCGCTGTCAGCCTAATCCGTCTTCATTTGTGTTTGAACTTGCTGAACTCCATTTTCAGATTCAAGCTCCACTGATTCACACTTCAGAAAGACTGGACGGGTGCCATTTCCAATTCACTCAGCTTTTCCATTCATGGTCCCCATTAAAAGCTGCTTGTACAACGTGATCTCAGTTAGGTACAAAAACAATCCCTTTTCAGGTTTACATCTGGGCTTTCGTAGACCTCATGCTACCTGTCAGAAGTGAGGAGCAGTGCAGTGTATATTTTGAGAGGTAGAGGCTGTGACACATTCTCATGTCCATCGCTGTCTCACTATGCTGGATCCAAAGAGCAGACTGTCTATTTGCGCGTGTGTGCTTGTGTGTGTGTGTGTGTGTGTGTGTGTGTTTGTGTGTGTGTGTATTTTCACTATTCGCTGGGCTTAAACCGCCAACACATCTCTGAACCTGTCCTCCTTTTGAAAAGCGATCACATTTGCAGCAGCTGTAAAGGTCACCGTTGGATGTTGGTTGACCTCGACCTGAGTCTGTTCAACCAGAGTTTGTTATTTTTGGGCAAAAGGTGTTTACTAAAGTGTATTAGACAGTGGAGCTGAAGTTCGAGGGTGAAACTCTGAGGAAAATATGAATTAAGAAGACTGCAAGTTAATTAAAGAGATGACCATCTGTGGTTATTGACCATGTGCGTACAAAATACTGGACATATTTGAGAGTGAACTGCAGAGTTTAGATCGCCTACTATGGTTGTTTTGGACCGGTAAATGAACAATACGGTCTCTATTCTCCTTCCACTGGAATTTGGAGTCAGGTTGGTGGCTCAGGAAGATCCAATCATTCCATTGTTATCGAGCAGAGCGACGATGATGTAGTTGTCCTTGAAGACAGAAGGGGGAATGAGTGCACCTGGAGAGGAGCAGGCTCATTCCACAGCAACAGTGGGTCCAGTGGCCTGTTGCAGTTTTAACAAATGTTCCTAGTGCAGTACGACAGTGTGTTATGTAAGAGGTAGAGGTAGCCCCCGAGGGATCAATACCTGCCAGTGCAAAAATATTCATGGCATAATGCTGAGGCTGGACGGGTGAGTGAGTGCAGTATGTTTGTCATCTTTCAAAATTTGGAAGAACGATTCACTGAAGCGAATATTTGGAGCGCATTCATGCCAGATGAACTTTTTTGCATGAAGCAGAGCAAGGAGAATGGGGAAAAAAATAGAAAATACAGATGAAAGCGGATTCAACAGAGACACCACTGTGGGCCTTTTTTTGTTGTAACTGTTTAGAATTAAGTGTGGATATCCATTTCCTCATCATTCACACAAAGACTGGGGCAGCCGCATAGTTTTCTGCTGCAGGCCAGGAGAGTGAGTTTGAGGTAAATGTCTGCACACATGGGTGTGAAGTAATGAAAGAATGGAAAATGTCATTTAACTCAACATAGCTGGCCTCCCGTCTCCAGCTGGCTTGAAAGCTGATGCATATAAATGTCGATGTATGCAATTAAACTGAAAGAGCATTTCACCTTCAAATATTTTTACTCCTTCCTTTCTTTTTCGTCTGCGGCATGGCTTACACCGAGGCTGTCAGTTACTTTGACAGCGTGATTTGTGATGGAGGCGGCTGGTGACAGCAGGCTGTTTTGAGGGAACAGAGGAAGGGGGGTGGTCATGTGGGAGACAACTAGACTGGAACTGAATCCTTATTCTCTCACAGTTGTGGGTTTGGCTAAACAGTGGACCTCAGTTTCATACTCTGACATCATCTGTTCGGGGAAATAAAGTGACAACAACCCCAGAGTGTTTGTTATAATGAAATCAATCGGATTAATAGATCGTGTGCAATGTTGCCTCCATCATGCCCGTAACTTAACTTCTCCTGCCAGGTTTTTCTCTTGTGAGGCGGAAAACACCAGGATATGTCGACAGTGTCGCCAGTTGTTAGGGAGTTTATGGTCATCTCAAGTCTCAGCCTTCACTAATGAATGACATGCTCATTATGTTGGTCTTGTGAACATTCGTGTACGGAAAGGAATGTGAAACCAATCAGCAATGTTGTATATCGTGTAGCACCAGTTTAATGACACTCATTCAACAGTGATAAACTAGTAATTGAACTAGTAAGTGAATTAATTGTTAGCACAACCCCCTCATGCTGACAGATGGACTAGTAAATAATAAAGTTGATACTTTTAGTTACCTCCTTTGTTAACAATAATGCAGACAGAAATGAATGAGGCCATTGGTCATCCAAATATCACACGAGGGGCTTTCCTCAGTAAGCCAAGTTATTTGGTGTTTTAGAAATCAGTAAGACAACTCAAGTACATCAAAAAGTAACGAGTAACTATAATGACATCATAGTTGACGGTGCACGTCTTGTCTGGATTTAATCTTTGTTAGCCTTGTGTGCTGCAAATGATCACAGGCTAAAGTTAAGCTCATCGATTTGACTTTAACCTTCAAGTGTGTGTGTACACTAGCAGAGTCGGGGAAAAAAAATCCCCGGCTATTAAAAAAGGAGAAAGGAAATGAACGACACTGCAGTGTAATCAGGATTACTGTCGGTTTGCATTGTAGCGGTTTGTTAAAAGTCAGGCTTCTTGGAAAACGCATGAAGAAACAGTGGTGAGAGGTGTCCTCTGGGCCCATTTACAAAGGCAGCAGTGGAGCGCAATCAGTGATATTTAATCGAGCACACATGCATGTGCATATTTGTTAGGTGTTTTTCTCGAACTTCTCCCACTGTGTTGATCATGATTAACGCTCTCAAGTTTCAGGGTTGAGAAAGTTTGATTTCAAAACATTGCGTGTGTGTGTCCTTGGTGAACTCTTTCTCTTTCTCTTCGTATGTACTTGCTCAGATGCCACTCCATCCACACATTTGCTGTAAGCATGTATCCACGAATGTGTGTTTTTTTTTCTGTGGCACCAAGAGTTTGGTAACACTGACATCAGTTACAGCAACAGCCTGTGGCGAAGCGTCAGGTTCGGTGGAAAATGAGGACTTGTAATATCAAAGTCAGGGTGTGTTTTGATTTGAGTTGGATATTTTTCAAGTACGTCAAAACTGTCACAATTAAGCACTTGTATCAATTGCAGAAATGCTGAGATCATTCCAGCTTGCAATTACAGGTAATCTGTTGATGCTGGTAGGAGAATTGAAAGGAAAATAGCGATGTCACACAACCAAAAATGTGGTTGTGGATGCCAGTATTGATCTTTACAGTAAATTTGATACCACAGCAGAAAGTCAATGAAATCAAAGTCATAAATCCTGAGATCCATCTGCAGACACGTGCATTTTGCATGCATGTTATGTTTTGACAGCTTGACCTAGTCCTGAGCAGTGTCCAGCTCTGTAAGCTTTTAATGCCTCAACAATTCCCAACCATTTCAACTATTGCCTCCTTTTCCCCAAAACGATCTGTGACAGTGTTTACATCCAGGCATTTGGCTGTCTTTAACTTGTCCCTGACCATCTGACTCAGCTGCAGACTATCACAATGCAGCCCTGCTGGTATTTTTTCCTCTCCACACGTCACAGTGATCCTGCAGCTGCACCTTTACTCACCTTGACAGGGTGCTGGTGTTTGTCCAGTATTTCCACTTCCTTCTTCGTCTGTGTCCCTGCAGAACTGACATTTATTGTACTTTGAAACTAGGATGATGATAGACTTTATAAAATAAATAAAATTTACACAATACTTGACCCGATCAGCTCTTTGAGGAAGGTATAATGTTTAAGTTTATGTTATCCCGTGTTTAAATTACAGTGAAGACCTTGGAATATACTACCTCTATATATTCTTTGCTGTGCTCTTTGCTTTTGTTCATAGGCAGGTATCTGTGAGCAAGAGTGGTGACGGGCTTTCAGTGACATATCTAAACAGACCTCACATTAAGGCCTCAGTAGTCATCAGAGGTGCATCTTCCAGAAAGGCTGAAGTGTCATTCTTTGAAGAATATGACACTCAATGCAATAACATAAATCCCTTTCCATGTTGTTATTACAGTATTGTTTGGAGTACCGGGTGCTGCACATGGAAGCTATTACCCTGAGGGCTTAGGAGTGCTTTTCCGTAGAGAAAAGCGGGGGGATGGTGTCGACCATCTATGCACTATGCGAAAGCCCCCCCCAAAACCTCCTGTCTTCTCTGTGGTGTTGGGCTAGGCCGAGTTTCCTGTTGAGGCAAACCACGAAGAGTGTGAAACCTGGCCCGCAAGAAATTATATGTCGCCCTCAACGAGAATGCCATTTTAAAGCCTGTTGAAGGATGGTGTTGCTTTGGATTATTTCCTGAGTCTTGTGTTGCAGTCAAATTTCTGTCTTTTTCGTCATTACCACCAAGGCAACCTCAGTCCGTAGACAAGTGAAGTCGTTTACTTTCTGTCTCTTGACGTCATCTTTCCATCCAGAGGAGGACGAGTGCAATCCAGCCTTTCTGTGATGGAACATCAACGATCACTTGCCTCCCAATTAAGGACCACGTGTGCTCCCCCTTGCCCAGCTTTGCCCGGCTGCTGGAAGCAGTGGTCCAGACTCGGCAAGCCTGTGACAGAGAGGGGAGTCTTAGGAGGACCATCTGGCCTCCATCAGAAGTGGGTAAACAGAGCCAGATCCTACATGGAGCAGTACAGCCAGGGCTTGGCTCCCACCCACCGTCACAAAAGACTCGGGCAATGGCTCAACATGCAAAACGATGTGCATGTTGTCAATAACTCAAACCGTGTGCAAAAATGCAAATCTGTTCGAAACTTGCTGTGCACACACTCAGCCTTGTGTCACTCTGATGGTGTCCTCCAGGAGTACAGAGGACTTGTGGTCTTTTTCCTCCTTTTTTCATGATGAGTCTCGCATTCCTGGCTAATGTCATTATTACCTTATATCACACTTTCTTCTTTTTACCTGGTGCTGGAGCGTTGTTTTACGCTCTCATCAAGAAATGACTGTACTTCCCTTGAAAACAGGTTGGGGAAGAAATCCGTGATTTGCACTTGAAGCCTATATTAATATTAATGTGGTTGTTTTGTGCAGTCAACACAACAAAAAGGCTAAATCAGTTGCAGACTCTTTTCATCTTTTGCAGCACTATGTGACATGCCCATATATGAAAGCCTTCACTCTCATGAACTTTTTGCACCCGGCGTATACGCCTGTCTTGACAGTTGATTTAATGCTGCGAACTTGGAATTTCTCTATTGGGTGTCTCCACCTGGATCTCTGTGGAGCTTACATTAAGCTGTGTGCTTAAATTTAAAAAAAAAAAAAAAAAAAAAAGGACGCTCAAGAAGAATGAAGTAAAATAGCAAGTTTCCACATGTGTTTGGATCAAACCGTTCAGACTTCTGGAGTCTGTCGTCACAAAAACAACAACCTTGTTCTCTCAGCTGCCAGTCGGCACTCTGTAGTCTTCACCACCAGCATACATTAGTGTAAATGCACTTTGATATCATGGTCCAGTATCAATGTTAGCTATTACGGACCTCATCTGGACTTGTAGTTGCACACTGCTAGGCTGGACTGTTTTACTGGTGTCTTATGAACTCCACACTTTCTTCCTTTGCTTCTTGATTGGGTTTATTTCTGTGTTTCCAATGGAGAAATTAATTGGCCAGGCCTTGCACTCACTGATCATTTGATCTCTGGTTCTAAGTGGTGATCACCCTTGGAAGGAGGACCTGCGGTCATAAAGAAACTCTCGACTCTTCGTCCTGTTTCTGGACAGATTTATTGTAATAATCAGGTTGTGAGCAGTCATGGCAAGGGCAGCTGCATGTGGAAATATACCCCGGTAATAATGATAATGGGCCTCTTTAATAAATACCGACATGCAGCGCAGTCTGTCAGTTCGAGGAGGAACCCCAGTGGTCCGTGTTGCCGACATCATCAGTGCTCCACTGTGGGAAATGGCGGATGGTTTAGATTGTGGAGCTGAAGTAACGCTGCTCCGTCGGGAGCCTGATTCCAGACACTGGAAATAGTTTGAGCTGCTCGGCAGACTGAAGCCCTGCCGGCCTCTACTTGTCCCTCTGCTGCATTGGATTTTATGAACCTTGAGTCAGACTGCTTCAATCTTCACAGTAATATGCAACTGGAAAGCATAACCACTACATAACACTGCGTAACTGGATTTATTTATGTCTTTGAATACCAGCCTATATTGAAAAGCTCAAGTCAAGTGAAAAGCGAAGTCTGCTCCATCAAAGTCTCTCCTGTTTCTGTGGTTTTTGTGTACAGAGCTGCAGCTGATTGCATTGAAGCTTGCACTATGCAGTGTGAGTGTGGTGTTGATGTAAGGTAATTTTGTTAAAAAACCCACATAATGCTCGTCAACAGTGCTATTTTATTCTTTGCTTTTTACTTTTATTGCCATGTTTTTACAATCCTTACTCTCTGCTGTGTCTGGCATTTGCTTTGCAAGGGGTTAGTGGAAACCATAAGAAGGAACATGTTGACATTTTGTATACTTTCATGAGAGTTCGGCACTTGAACCACTTGCTCACTGATTTTCCAAGTTTGAAAAATAAACAACAACCAAGAAAAAAATCTTTTGAAATTCACACCTTTAGATACTAAAAGTTAAAACCAGTTTCATCACACTCAAAAAAAGAATTTCTCAGCTTTTTCTCGAGACTTCTTTTTACTTGTAGGGCCCACATGAGATATAAAAGTATAGCTAGTTCAAGCTTTTTTATCTGGGGATGTTATTTGGGGTTATTTTAAAAGATATTTTTCAGTGTCTGTTCCAGTAAGTTCAGGGTCCATCGATTCTCTCTGTTGTCTTGTTGGAATTTTGTGCTCTCGCTGTTCTTTCTCGTCCCGTCTGTACCCAATGAAGGAAACACAGATGATGAGTCAAATGAAAGCTTTATTCCAGACAGTTGTCATTTCCACTTTGAACTCAGTTTTTTCTCATTCAAACAGGAATCCCAAATGAGTGCTGCAAATTCGGATCGAGAGTAAAGGGAAGGTAAAATGTGCAGTGGAGACATGGAAACAGAGACACTAAGTGCAAGAGAAATGTTGTCTATCAATATGTGCATATTGATACGTCCACATACGTCCCTGTGTGTGTTTTTCATTTTTTGGTGCTGTGGGGATTCCATTACCTTTTAGCAGGGAGAGCATTATGCTCCTTATGAACACCATGTGTCTGTCTTCCTGGTGTACATGGGAAACGTTTATTAGATCTTGCCTGCTGAAAATGACGGCTGTACCACATGTAGGTTTGTCGTTTGAAATTGACCAAAACTGAGACTGCCAGTGGGACTGCGTTCAAGCATGTGAAAATTCACTCCTATTGCAGGCCAGTCTATACAATACCCAATGCCTACTATACATACACCCATGGATGTCTTCGGTTAGGTGAGGTCGATTATTGTTTTTTATCAAGAACAGATGCATCGGCAAGGATTAGGATTTGACTCTGCCTCAAGACAGATCCAGATAAAATCTGCCCGATTTTAGACACAAAGTCGTATGTTTCTCATGAGGTGTGCCCCTTTACTTAACCCCAGCTCAAATTGGGTCATTTTATGCCCTTTTAGCCCAGTCGTACCTCATAAGATGGCAGGAAAAAGTGGCAGTGAAGGACCTGTGGCTATTTTTAGTAACTATCACAAATACTTCTGCAAAAATAACTGTGGTGTTTTTACAGCAATAACAAAGTGTATCAATTAATCTTGCTTGTGTTATGGGTCGCTTTGGATCATTAGACATTTAGTATCTTCTAAATGGAACTGTAATAGATGTGATGTGTGTATCGTAAGTTTATGTCTGCTACTTGATTTGTGAAATCTGTGAAATTCTGCCTTTCTGTTTTACAATTACCAGAATCACTGCCACAGTCATTCACAGTTAGTGCAGGAGTGCACCTGACTCATACACAGCAGCAAAGTATGATACAAAAACTAAACTCCATGTTCCGCAAATGATGTGGGGAATAAAAAAAGAGCAGAATTTCATTTTAAAAAAAAGATTCAGCTAAAGTGTTTTTATAAAGTACAGTTTGCCTTCTCTTTTGCAAATAGACTTATATTGTAAATCAGTCATCAACACTCAGTAGGATTCAAAATGTAAAAACTGTTTTTCAAGGATAAAAAGCAGTAAAGTGCAGATTCTGACTTAGGTGATTATCTATGATTTTGGAGTTCTAATAGTTTCCCCCGAAAACAGGTTCCTCTTCTGGATGTGTGATGAGTGATAAGTGCTGAAACCTCACCTCATAATTTGAGTATGTTAGTAATCTTTAGTGAACCACAAGCTTGTGTCCGTCACCACATTCCTGTGCCACCCAGACTCCAAATTACTGTAAACTAAACCAAATCCACACCATGGCAACGGAAGGGTGTCAATTTGGACAGGAAAGAATTTATTTGAACGTGACTAAAGTTTCTCTGGCTCAGCTCCCTGGTGGGGATGTGGACTGGGTCTGTCTCTGGTTACTCTGTCCCTTGACGTGCGTGCCACATGCACCCCAAACAATAGTCAATTCATCCTTCCCTCTCTCCGTCCGCCTGTCTCTCTGTCTGTGGATCCAGCCAGCGGAGGCCGCCTGGAATGAAAAACACCTCGACTCCCACCTAGCTGGGAAACACTTTCAAAGAAATGCAGCAGCATCCATTAGCTCACTGCAATCACTGCAAGATGTGGAATCATTCATTCATGAATGTCCACAAAAAGGCAGTAAATAACCCAGAATACTTGAACAATGAGTTGAAACATGCTGTCAGTCTTTTTCTTTGTGTGGGAGAAGGCTACAGGGGTTGACCTGAAGTTGCATTGATGTAAAATCACTACAACTTTCACTTGGGATTGAAATGATGAAGATAGATTGTAATGCCAACTTGTTTACCACAATGTCCTTGGTTTGCATCCAGAAAAAGGACCTTGGTATGCACTTATTCCCCATCTGTGTCCCCTCATTTTTTTTTCATTATTCTCTCTATTTTCTCCCAACAACAAAGGCAAAACAACAACCAAATCAATTTAGTAAGTTGCATGCAGTGAAGTAATCAGATTTTAGATCTGATAACAAAAAAAATACTGGCACCGAATTGCAAATAAGGAGTCATTAGAAAGCCTGACTCAAGGTATTGGATTAGAGAGAGAAAATGCTCTCCCTTGGACTACCTGGCATGACCTCAGCTGACTGATTCTTATCAGTCTCGTATTTCTGTCTCAGAAATGTCTTTGGGGCCGAGCAGTGGAGCTGTGACCAAAAATGTCATGCCTCTCAGATCAGGGAAACCAGCTCCGTTTATTTCTTTTTCAAAGCGCAGTACCGTGACCCACATACATACTGTGAAGTTGTTTTTTCTACTTCACCTCACCGTCATAGAAAAGGAACTGATTCACTGCATCCTGCATGCCCACATACTGTAGGTTGTGCAGACACCGAGGCAGCTGGTTTAGGTCACACTCTAGAATAATAAACCTATCGTAATTTGATGTGTGTGAACTCTACTGGACAATCCACCCCCTTTTCTCTGTTCTTCCCTCCCCCAATTTCTCCTACTCGGCCCAGGCTGGAAAGTGGAGGTGATGATGGGCCCCTAAGTTCCCCAGTAGGCCTCCCTTACTGGTCCCACTCTGAATGGGTGTCTGTTCCCTGGCATCTTCGTCTCTCATCACCACCCCATCAATCCCAAGCCTTTTGCGACCATCCCCGCAGAGACAGGGCTCCACTTTGTCCCAAAGCCCACCCCATTTCCCGGTCAGTCTCACTGCCTCATAGCCCCCCACTGTCCACGGGGTGTGACAGCTATCTGACGGCAGCGGAGGCCCCTAAATGACAGAAACTAAAGCCAAAGCCTCCTTCTGTCCCCTGATGCATCAACACACCCTGACCAGAGGCATCAGCACCCCCCCACCCCCCAACATACCCAAATACCACATGTGTGTCCAGGAGCAAGAGACCATCCCCCACTCTGTATATTCATAACGGAGCCCCTCTACCTTGCTTTCATCCACATCAAGGTCCCCTGACCCAGTAAACGCCCGCAGGATCAAGGCCCCCTCAGGGAATAGAGGTGGATGTTATCATAGCATTCCAGCCCATGTGAAAGTATGCCAATTAGCATAGCTGGAGAATGTTGTTTTGCTTGCCTCTTTCACTAAGCCCCCTTCCTAACAGCAGGCGGGATTCATGCGGTAGGGTCCTAACTGTCAATGAAATGGCCTCTGATCCCCAAACTGATATTTTATGTTACAGCTACTCTCAGATTTACTTCATAAAAAGAAGAAAAGTACTTTTTTTTGGCAGTGACGCCTGGCCAGTGCTGTCAGGGTCAAAAATGACCAGTATGCTTTGGTAACGGTTTCAGTTCACACCTCTGTAAAAGCTTTTTCCTGAGTTCCTGAGCACTGCGGTGTCCATGCTCACCACGCAGTGATGTCAGTCAGATTTCGATATGCTTTGATAGTTAATGGATCTGGCCAGCAGGGCTAAACACATTTCCAGTCTAAGCTAAGCCGCTTGGAGATCATCTGAGGAGGTGTGTCTGTGTGTGTGTGTGTGTGTGTGTGTGTGTGTGTGTGTGTGTGTGTGTGTGTGTGTGTGTGTGTGTGTGT
>JASSRZ010000080.1:8203383-8227143 GCA_032164315.1 Malacoctenus gilli
CACACACACACACACACACACACACACACACACACACACACACACACACACACACACACACACGCATGCACGCACACGCACGCACACACTTTATACATTCTGAGGACATTGCATTGACTTACATTAGTTCCCCCAAATTATGAGAGTGTAAATGGATTTGGACCCTGACAAAGGTAATAAATATATGTCTACTCCTGCGAACACTTGCACAGACACACGCACACACAAACGATAACTTTTAATACAAATGCTTTCTGGCTCACATGCACGGAAAAGCTTGCCGTTCCCTTTTGAGCTCAAATAAAAACAAATCATTCTGCTTTTGACAAAATTCTTGGCCTTGTTAAAAACAAAGTCATTTGCAACATGTAAACAGATTTAACAAGAGCTGATGTCTTTTCTCAGAGACAGTCAGTAGGATCATGACATTGTTCGTCCTTTCTCATCACTTCTTTTTTACAGTCTTATTAAGCTTTATTCATTATTATCAGTTGGTCAACTTTTTTTAGTCTCTAGTGTAAATCATTCTTGTTCATTCGTGCTCGCCTCCTCTCTGATTCTGGAGATTCCCATAGTGAAAGGGAGATTTTAAAATTCAAAACGTATTGCTGCAAATATTTCAGGAATTTTGTCTTTCAGTCAGTTTGGTATTGAGTCAATGTGACCTACCGGGTATATTAGTGGACAGAAGGAGAAGGCAGAGGCAGCCCCAGTGTCCAGGCAGTAGCTGCACTGGTAAAGGCATTTGGACTTTAAAGCTTTATTGTTTATGTAACCAAGAGAAAGTCAAGACTCCCTTATGACCTTTTGAAAAGCAGATGCCTGAGATTTTTGTCTCTACATTTTATGGCTTATTTGCTACCAAGGAGATTCTAAAATTTCTTCGGGGACTGAGGCTTTTCTCACTTTTTCTTGTGTCAGGCAGACGTTGTCTGTGAGGAAGAGTTCAGCTGTTAAGTAGCTTCACTGATGTACAGCTTATTCCTAGGAAGGATAATTGTGATAAAGTGGCTGCTTCAGGACGTTTTAGCCCTTACGAAATGTCTCTCATTGGGTGATACAAACAGTTCCACTTCACAGTCAGACTCAAACCTGCAACCAGGACCTGTTAAACACTGAATTATGGTCCCAAACTGATTTTCCAGCTCTGGTGATGATTGCTTCGTATCATTTCTCAGCTGTTTTCACTTTACCATCAAGGCTGCCCACATTGTGAAAAGCGCCCCTCCTTAGCAAGTCGTTTAGTTTCCGACTCAGCCTTGAGGGCTTATTTTTCATTAAACAAGGAAAAAATTCTGCCATTTGCTTGAGATAATTCCACTTGCCACAGCAGATTGCTGCACCATCGCTGGTACACCGACGCATGCGCCCATAAATCAGTCACTAACGGCCCTGCTGCTCTTGGAGCCTCCATGCTGAATCTGTGCAGCGGAGCAGCCATCATCCCCGAGCTCAGAGGAGCCATTGTGTTGACTGAACTTTCATAACCAGATAGGGTTATATAAGGCCCATGTCACTGATCTCGCACAGTGTGTGAGCATATTTGTGTGTGTCATGTGTGCAGTCACGGGTTGAATTTCTGCTGGAAGGTGTGATGTTTTTAATTACGACTAATCCACTGTGCCTTGCAGCTACAGGAAGAAGGGCCAACTTCAGACATCAATCTAACTGTATGTTGTGCCAGAACAGACAAACGACTCAAGGAGAAAAAAAACACCAGGAGTGAGTTTTGCTGTTTCACTTGATGTTCGCCTGATGTGTGACTAACCCCCTGGTCTAAGCTGACATTATTAAAAAAGAGGGACATTTTTGCATTTCAGTTTGCTCCCTTGAGGTTCTGTTTTTTCCAGATGAAGCAAACAAAAAAGAAATTTTCTGGAATAATTTCAAGTCTGTTCCTGTCTCTCCTGCAGAAGCTGGTCCTGTCCCAAAAACCTCTGTAGACCGTAGAGAACCTTTACAGTAGTTTTCCGATCTCACATATTTTGAAGGGGAAACAGACTTTAACTTTCCAGAAAATGTGAAATACATCAGTGTTTAATGCATTGAACTGCAGGAACCCCATAGTGATTCCACTAAACCGACTCTTTACGACTTCGCTTTTTTTTTCTCTGCATTTATATACCTGCAGAGTATCTGTCAGGTTTGTGGATTTTGAGGAAACTTGTGGACTGCTGGCCTCCTGTTCTGCATTACCCTGATGTGTAAACTCAGCCATATTGAAACCCCAGTCCCATGTGTTTGCTCAGCTGGATGACGCAGGCCTCCCTTGAGGACCAGTCAGCTGCTGTCCCCCTAAAAGTGCCACCGAGCCCCCAGACCTTCACTACTGTTCTGATGTCTGCTCGGTTCACATTTACTGTTGTGGTTTATGAACGCAAACGGATTGCGTCATGGATACGGGGCTTACATCTGTTTTATGTATCGCAATGGGGAGGCTTAATGTGCAGCACAGCGTATAATAGTATAGTGTTAATGTGGTGCTAATGTGTATATGTATATTTATAGACCCGTGTTCTGACTTACAGGCATTTATGTTGGGTATTCAATGTAAACGGTTTGCCATAGTGCAGGTACTGAATATTCATGTGTTTTATTTCTCTGATGTTGGACAGTTTTTCTTAAGGTGCCTCTGATTATCAGTAAAATGTAGCAAACTTTAGACGCTTCTTCCCTACTGACTGTGTAGACTGAATCTCAACTGTCTTTTTAGTTAAACATCATTGTTCACAAAATATGTCTGCAAATGTTTTGAGTGAAGTGAAAAGAAGAAAACTGAAACTTTGAAGGATTTTTTCTAGTTACCTCCTCTATGACAGTTACTGTTTTTTTTCTAAAAACTCGTTGGTTGTTTAAGCAAAATCAAAGTAACTCAGTTATTTGTTTTTTTTTAAAAGAACTACAGCTGAAAATATCAAAGGGTCTTGAGCGCTGGTGTTATATGTTGCTGCACTGGCCTGCAAGATGTGTAAGTCTTTGGAGTTGAAAGTGCAACATAATATTTATTGCTCTCACTTGTATGGTGGCCTAAAACAGTCAAGCGGCTTTGTGTGATGTTGCTCTTTCTGGAGGTGTGATCCAGCATCCCCGCGGTTCTGATTGGTAACCCTCTCCTCCGTTGACATTTAGGGCTTCCACAGTGACCCATCGGCTGGCCGGCCCCTCGGATTAGTGGTGCAGTGAGCTGAGAGGCAGCTGAGTGATATATTGTGTGTGTAAAAGTAAAGGGCGTTAAGTGGAACACAAGCCAGCAGTAGTAAAAGCCACAATATATCTGGCAAGACGTGTCTTTTCTGCAGCATATCCATCCTTGCTTTAAGTGTGTGTGTGTGTGTGTGTGTGTGTGTGTGTGTGTGTGTGTGTGTGTGTGTGTGTGTCTCTGTGTGTGTCTGTGTGTGTCTCTGTGTGTCTGTGTCGGTGTGTCTGTTTCAAGAGTTTGTGCTATTGTGCAAATGTGCAACAGTCCCAATTCCCAAAGCTGGGATCTTGCCTCACCGAGTGACCCCATGAGCTGATTTATGTTTAGATTTTATTCCTCCTGTTATGCTGGATGGGTTTTAGCAGGAACTGTAAACCAGTAAATCACGCAATGAAATGTGTGTCATCTGTGGCTGTTGCTACAAGTCGTACATTAACAGCCATACGTAACTGGCTACTCACTGTCCCACATGCATGAAATCGCTTGTCGAGGGACTTTCAAAGGGAGACACACAAAAACATGCATGTGACAGCATGTGGAAATTTGTCTGCTTTTGTGTTTCCATGTCAAACTGTATGCATGTGTGTGAGAGAGGCAGAAAAACAACCCGGCAGTAGCGTAATTTGCGGAGATAGTGGAATCATTAAGCCTTGTCTCGGTAATGGAGACTAATGTGGGATTAGGCGGGCGTAATGACATGCACCCGTCTGGAATGCATCAGCAGCAGCAATCAGGGTGGAAAATGGAGTGATATGGAATTTCTTTGACAAGCTTTCATTCATATTCATAAAATGGATACTAATGTGGAAATGTATGGAAAAGTACCTTACCAAGAAAAATGAGGATTCAGGGTTGGAAAATGGTTAAGTGTGACTTTGTCCTCCAAGTTTTCCTCCATATTGACCCTTGGAAACACTCCCACATGTTTCACTGAATTTACTTTGTGACTGTGACTTTTTAACAGCGGCTGTAAAGGCTGCTCCTTTTCGATATCATTTTTGTCACGTGTTAAACTGTCAGTGCTCTTCTATTCGCTGCAACATGAGCAATAAAATGAATGCAGGAGAACTAAATTTGATGTACATGTCTTTAACTTGTTGACGTCGTGGTCGAAGGAGTTAGTATACGAGCTCCTGCCTTTACCTAAACAGCAGTCACTGATCATTTCCTTGGCCGATGAGGTGAGGGCCAGAGCATCAGGAGAGCAGAAAAAGAATGAATAGGCTGTGTGTGTTTTTCTCGGAATCTGGGCTTTGGAGAGCTCATACACCCCAATTTACCCCCCTGGACTAACCCCCTCTTAGTCTGTGACTGTACCCCCTCAGCTGGGACTCTCTCAGTGGTCAGGCCTCCGTGTCCCCCCATGCTGGGAGTGACTGGATACGTTTATAAATGAGGCTCTCTTCTTCAGCCTTTCATGCTTTCCCTTGCTGTTCCACCTTCGCTTCCTCTCCTGTCCCTCATTTGGCCGCTCTCCTTCCAACCACCCCCTCCCCCCTCCCCCTCTGATTCAACTTTTCTCCATCATCATTTTCAGAAGACTGATCCATCCATCAAACATACCATTAAAAAGAAATGCAGAGACAGACTTGCACCTTCAACAGTCTTGCAATGAATCAATTCCTTTCTTGTTACCTTGGGTGATTGTCAGCCAAACGGTGGTAAAACAAAAAATGTGGGACAACAATCCAGCGCTGTCAAGGAGCTATTTATACATTATCAAAACAGCTCATAAATGCCCTTTTCTTTTATGGCTTTCTTTTCCTCAGGTGTTTTACCTTTGGATTGATCAAACCATATTTTGTGTGATTGATACTTGGATGGAGATTACACTTCCAGACCGCAACACGCTGCCAGGTGTACACGCAGTAAAAAGGGGGAAAAAATACACCTTGAGCAATGAAACATCCAGAGCGCAATTAATACATGCAGTTGAACTCCTTCTAAGAGACTACACCAACTAAAATCATTTACCAGCAGGCCGCTAAGCTGCAGAGAGGCTCAAGTCATTCATAAATCTCTATTTATGAATCCTTGGATTCGTGTGTGACTGCCAGTTTTACCACCCTATCCATTTCCTGCACTAGATCTCGCTTATGACATTGATATGACTGGAACTGTTATGTCAACCAATAATCCAACATGAGATTTATTTTTGAAGCTATTTCCTACATACTGTAGCCCCACGTCTTCCCCCCACCTCTCTGGCTGCCATGTCGACTGACATCCTATAGGAATGGAAAACAAACGCTGCCAGTGTATATTGGTGTGGGTGGAAGTTTGTCTTTGGGGAGTTGAATTTGTTGCTCTTTGCTCCAAATATCACTGCGAGGGTTAAAACGGTCTCGACTGTGCTGCTGCGTGCTGCCCTGCATGTGGTCTCACACTGACCAGTGTTTTCGGTTCATTATGTAACCTTTTCAAGATGACATTCAGGGGTGATGTGTGAGTGAGATGCGTCCGTGCAGCCTAACCCTGAAAATTCTTTGAGTTGGAGCTCAGTCAAATATGGGCTGACGTGACGTGGAAATGTTTTGGTGAGCTGGTGGACTCCACATGCAAAAGTGTATCGAATGATTGGAGGTTTTCTAACAAATCAAGTACTTTAATCAAGATGATGACGATAACAGAATTAGACATAAAATAATTGAGTTTTTCCTCAGTCAAAGAAAATTAACATACACAGAATAAGAACAATCAAGAAGTTGTCCACAGTAAATTGTACTTATGTATTCATAATTTAAAAGCAACTTAAAAATAATTCAATAATAATGAAGTCATATATAAGTACTCATATTTAATCTCACTCTTGCATGTTCACTGTTTTCTTTTCCAAGGAAGCAAGCATGCTTCATGAACGATTCCAGATATCTCGCGGTTTATATCCAATGTCCAATCTTTATGCTTACTTGGAGCAGAGAGTCTATCTGGTTGACCCTGCCAGAAGCACGCTTGTTTCAAAGACTGAGCAATACAAACGTGAGTACACACAGACCATAGAGAGAAACTGTAAATGGCTCATTCAATTACTTAGTATTAACTTGTGTTGTTTGTAGTCACGTTTCCTGACTGACCACTGCACACTTCCTACCCAAAAACAATGACCGAAGGATGTTTCATGCACCCAGTCAGTAATGAGCAGACTATTTCAGTGCCCTGAATAAAAAATATACTGGGAATCAAGGTATGAACATTGTTGATGGTGTTTTCCTCAGAAGACATAGATGTTATCTGTTAATGTCTCGCTTGCTCTTACAGTGTCATTCATCAGTGGTTAGAAGCAATCTGTCTTACTTGAAGGTGAACTCGAGAGAGTTTGGGAGCGAAAAACAACACATGAATGGCGAAGAAAGAGAAACTGAATATTTGTGTTCTACACATGCTCACACTTGAATTTTCATACAAACATCCATAGTTATCTTCAAGGCCAGACACCGAGTGTTTGGGGCAGATAAGGATACTAATCTGATCAGACTCAGTGTAGCGTTGATTGTGTTGTCTTGTTTGGGCTGTCGGATGGAGCGCCCAGACTTCTTCCAGCTCAGGCTGCTGCTTCCTTTGCAACGCTTGCTTGTGTTTCAGTTTCTCTTTTGCGTGCTGATTTGTCAAAAACAGACAAGTGGGTATCTGTTGATTTCACATTCAGTCTGGATCAGATCAGCACATCTAAGAGTTTGCAGTGCGTCCACCGTAACAGTAAAACTGGCCCGTGTCTTTCTTCAGCTCGCCATCAGAAGGACTGGTGTTAATCATTTTATTTCTGGAGGCTGTCATTTCAATCCATATGGTTTTACTGGAACGAATCGGGATTATTAATCATGCTGGGCTGCCTTTGAAAATCCACTTGGAACTCTGGTATTACAACTAAGTTTGATGAGTGAAACGTCTTAAACACTTGGTTTGAATGACAGCATCTGGTTGCTTTGTGTATTTCCTCAGTATCAAATAAGTAATACTCTTTCAAACTTAATGGGAAATGCTCAACATGCAGGTTCAGGTTTTGTAAAGCTATATATTTAGTTTAAAAGCTATTCACATTGGTATTTTTTGTGTTTGGATTCCTTCTAACAAATGTGCCAAACATTTCTGTGGCTGCTTTGTCAGTGTTTCTCCTGAACAATCCCACCAAGACAAACTGGCGTAGGCTGCCTTTGTTTTTCGCCGTGAATAACAAAGCTGACAAATGAATTGATTGCCTCATTCGACTGTGGGCATCCTTTCACAATGATCCCCGCTGACATCAGCCTCCATCGCGTTCCAGCTTGGCTCTCACATCGGCAGTCGGAATTCGTGCGAGCCAACAGCTTGCTTCAAATGCACCCGCAAAAAATAGATAAACCAAGGATATTCCCCAGTCCTCAAAGTGAGGTATTTGATTGGCTGTGATGAACCATTTACTTCCATGTGATTGGCCCATAGTTTAAGGAGCATGACCCAGAGTCTTGCCAAGCGTCAATACCTGTTTCCCCCTTTCGTAGGCTTGGCTCTCAGTGGCTCCTGTGCACAGTGCTGTATCCCTTTAAGAGATATCTGGGCTTACTTACTTTAGCCGACATCTTTAGCCAATGTGTAGTTTTGTTGATGTTTTCTCGAATTTACTTGATGTTTTATGCATTGATTTTATGGCTGTTTTTGTTATGTTTTCTGCAAGGTCTGCAGTTACAATTTTGATATTGTTTATATTGTTGGGAAATACTAAATTGCTGTCTTCCTTTTCACACTTTGAACATGTTACCTCTTTATCGTTTTGCCTCCTGCAGGCACTTGCACTGCAGCTCTGACTACTATATAGATTTGCAAAGGTCTTTAAGCTGTCTCTGTGCTGACGTCATGCTCGTAGGTTGTGACAAGTAGCAGTCCCTCTTCCCAAGCAGAGCTGTAGCGCACGCTAACTGAAGTGAGGTCACCATAGTAAAACAACACAGAAAGTTTCCTAAGGTCGTAAAGCCTGGCCGCCGAGTGTTCGTAGCTCGAGGGGAATACGTCCTGGATAATTGGCGGGATAATTTCCGTAACGGCAGCTGAGGTCAGGCTTGGGCCTCCTTCCCCACTGTCCACAATCCACACACGCAGCCTGAGCCCCTCATTTGCCTTTCGTCCCATCATCATCTTCATCACCACCACAGTTTGTCTAAATGTTCTTCTGTCTTCCACAGCATGCCCCAACTTAATGCCAAGCTCACCTCTAATGCACTGACTTTGGGTCATAATAATGAGATCATGGGGGGGATACGATCACTTTATTGGGTTAATGTTTTGTTTCTGGCTCTTTCAAACGCAGATCTCAGACTCACCTCTTGTTCCGAAAAGAGAATATCGACATGACTTGTGTAAAACAGATTTTTTCCAAAGAAATATATAACAATCAGCACTTACAGTAAACAATAAAAAATCCATTGAAGCATAAAAACTAAGGGAGAGAAGTAGACAGCTTTATAGATGATGGTTGGCGTATGTGCAGGGATCAGGCCAGATTGTGAGTATAAGCAACTGAACTTGTATGACTTGCTGATGTTTCAGAGGTTTTTGCGGTTATTGTTTGATAAGTAACTCAATGCAGACGTTTGGTGCAGTACTATAGTTGCACAACATATATATGAGGTCATTTGGAAGCGTGCTCTGTGCAGTCGTCAGGGTTAGCAGAGACAAAAAAAGAGTAAGTTGCTCAAGTTCAGGGAAAGAACTGAGATGCAGGGATCCTCTTGTTTCCTGACATCCCAAACTACAATGTCCTCTCTCTGAGAAAGAGAAAAGACTTTTCAACATAATCCTTTTGTCTTGCTGTTTTTTTATTAGCTCTGCTTTCTTTCTCCCTCAACTTCCCTGGTAATTTCTCTGGTCCTTGGCAAACACATCGTGCTGTGTGATCATCAGCTACTTTTCCTGCCTCTTTAGTGGGAGCATAATGTTTGCTGATAAAAAAAAAAAAAAAAAATTGCAACACTGACCTGAAAGGTAGTTCAATACCTCTGAGACCTCAGCTGAATCACAGCTCTGGTAGATGAGATTTTGTTTCTTTTTCACACCTTTTTCTTCGCTGTGGATCAGCAGAATAGAGGCGATTTAACAAGCCGCATGTGGATGCTACACATCATCATTAGATGCAGCAGGTAACTGTTTTTTCCATATGGACCTTGTAGCTGCTCAATTATTTTCTCATTTTTCTGTACTTCCTGTTAGTGGAAACGTATCCCTGATATATTTCTGTCCGTTTCACCATCTTTTAGTCCTAAATCAACAGTCTTGATCTGCGCTGTCCACCCGTGTGTGCTGCACCAGGGACCTCTGTTATCACCATCTCTCTCTTTTTTTTTTATCCCCGTTCTAGTTGTGTGAGTCTTACAGCGTCAGCTCCCGCTTTCGCCGTGCAGCCCAGCGTGTTGGAGACATGGCTCTGTGGGTGGGAGGCAGTTGCATGCGAGGCACACTCTGGGCCGCGTGCTGTGGGCTTTGCTCCCCTTTAAACCTCTGTAGAGTCTCTCTTCGCTCACTCCATTTTTCTTTTTTCCTCCTTTTTTCTCCCCGTTCCTGCGGTGGGGGAAAATCTTACAGTGTGGTTTATTTATTCTGGTTTGGTGTTGGTTCTCACATGTCCTTGGCAGGCCCTCGTACCTCCATGACAGTAGCCTGGATTGCAAGAGATTATCCTGTGCACGTGTGTCCATCTCACTGTTCACACAGATGCCAGTGCAGCAGTGTTTGCTTTGAGGATCAAAACCTTGTCTGCTTCGCATTTTGTGCGTGTGCGATACGGACTTTCATTGTTAATGTTGGAGCAGCCAAGTGTTTGGCTGCCAGTGTGCTTCCTCGCCACAGTGCGCAGATTCTCCGGCATCCACAGACTCATCCCCCCCCCCCCCTTCTTCCCTTCATTTGTGTGTCTGTCTTGTTTACGTTTCTCCTCAGTGAAGAAACCGCGCTGGCCTTGTAGCAGTGAGCCGCGAGGTCGGCGATTCAGCTGGTGATTTGGGGGAAATGAATGAGGGGGTTTAAAATGGGGAGGGGGGGGGGCTTTGGGGAGAGGAGGTGGTTAAGTGAAAGGCAGATTGGGAACTGAGCTGTTTCCATCTGACTGTTTCCACTAATCCCAAATTGCAGCCACTGGAAGACGGCGTCCTCCTCCGAACACGTGTTCACAATTAATCCGTCCGTGGCGAGAGAAGGCCTGTTTTCACCAAGAGGGAAAGATGAGACAGGAGTGGAGTTGCCTCTTGATACTTATATTATTCACACCCGATTTCTGCGTCCGTATTTGTTCCCAGTACCTTTTAAAATTTTCCCCCCAAAACAATTTCCCTCCTAAACAGTGCATCTTTTAAATTTTTTATCACTGATTGAAGAATTTGGAAGGAAATTAACATGACCCATAAAGTTCAGCTGTTCCTCAGTGAAAAGAAACAGAAGTGTTGCGACAGCAGATGTTTGCAGAGTTTTCTGAGGACAAATCAACAGTTTTCAGTTGGGAGAAACAAACGAGTGTATTATTGGTAAACAGAGGTGGTTGAGTCATCTGCTTTTCTTTCCAGCCACAACTGGCGATTAGATATTCCATTTCATGTCCACAAATATGCTCTGTTGGTAATTAAAGGGGCCGGCGATTTGTTGCTTGTCTCAGCATAAGTTTGCCACATTGGATCCATCCAGCGGTTGATGACCTTTTCTTACCCTCTTCTTCTGTTTTCCCTCTAAAATGTCTTCCATTCACACTAATAAGAAGGAAATGTGATGATTTATGCCTTTGCTGTACCTTGCTCTGATTTTTTGCCTCTCTGTTCCTTTATTCTTCTGTTTGTGTCTGTGTGCTGCCTCGTGCTGCCATATTGAGCCACATGAGTGTTGCTGTGAGCAGGAGAAAGTACAGGGGACCCAGGGCGCGTTGACATGCAGCTCGTCTGTGTGATGTACGAGATGGCTACAGAGGGGAGGGAGAAGGATGCAAGCCCCTTTTCCAATGTTTGGGAGGCACATAAAACATATTACAGAAGGGCCATAAAAAGAGCCAACATTAGTGTCCAAATTTAAAACATGTCCCAGGTCTCAACTGTCGTTCACAAGACTATTTCTCCCCCCTTTCCTTCCTTCTCTTCTCCGGAGCTTTGGCAGTGAGAGAGAATAGAGCAACAGAGGAAGAGGGGGAACTGGCAGTCTGCATGTTCCCAACATGCAGACTTTGTTAGCGTGAAACATTATGTGCAGTGTTTAATTCTCCCAAAGTGTTAAAGATGGGACACTCAGAAAAAGTAAAAGCGGGTCAGTGAGTGGACTCACTGCTCAACAGGTGAGCATGATGCTGAAGCGAAGTGACCAGAGTGAGTCATATTTGGTTGAATTCTTTGTTCACCCCAATTCAAAGACATATTTTTCTACTTACCCCACTGTTATGTAGCCTTGCGGATATATTTGGTTAACTCTGTTGGATCTTTGAGGAATCCATGAGATTTCAAATGCCGCCTCAGTACTTTAAATCACTCCGAAACGGCTTTTTGAAAAACGTAGTCGTTACTCTCATTCCTTCCTTTTAAAGGATAATGCACAGACACTCCTGTCAGCAGTTTTCACTTGAACTTTTCCCCCCTTCAAATATACCATTTTTACAAAAAGCAGTGACAGTTAGGTCTGTGAATTATCCAGAGAAATCAGGACATTGTTTCCAGAACGATACATCACTGAGTTTTACCAATGGGACTTTGCAGTGCTTTGGACTGCACACATTGACATTCATCACCCATTCATTCAGCTTTATCACTTTGTCTAACCTGGGGTCAAAGGAAGCTGGATTTGATCCCAGCTAATAATCAACAAACTCAGAGAACTCTTGCCGCTGGTCCATCCCAAAGAGAACACGAAGGCCTCGTCCCACAGTGAGCAAGGTTTAGAAGTATCCCTACAACTTTTTCTAAGTGGATCGGCATTCTGTCCACATGGAGCTGACTAGACTGGAAAATAGGTCCCAGATTGGATAAATCCTGAAATGAACCTGCTGTGTCTCCATGTGGTTGGTGAAATGCTGAAACAATGTCGCCATCAGCCTTGCTTTTCTCTTAAATGTGTCCCTGTGTCCGCTTCATTTAAATCAGCTCCTTGTGTCTTCCTCTCTGTATTGTAAGATGTCACAGCGCCGCTTACTGACCTGCGATCTGTGCTTTGTTTTCAGTTGTTCTAGTGCGAAAGGAAGTGTTTCCTGATGTGGCGTTGTCCTAATCGGACACTTTTTAGAACAGGTCCATTTTCATCAACATGTGAGCCAGAAAGATAAGCGGTCACATTTTTACACTGAAAAAGTAACCAATAAAACCTAAGCGCATGCTTTTGGACTCTGGGACGAAAAGCACAGAAAGAACATGCAAACTTGTCGTATCTTGCAGTGAGGCAATAGTTTAAACCAGCACACCACAGAAACCTGAATGTAGACAAAACGAACAAGTGCGTTATCGTAATTCAGGTGAATTGGCCAATGAAAGACTGTCGCAGGTGAGACACATCTAACACTCACTTTTTCACATGTAGTTTTTTTAACTGGTGGTTTACTGCATGTGAATGTATATTTATGTTGCCCGTTCATGTAAATGACAACATGTGTTGATAGCAGACATTGGGAGCCACACACCTATTAACATTAATGATGTATAATGATGTCTAGAACATATTAAATCTATATTTTCACAGGCAAAACATTCAACACCTGAAGTGTGGTACATTTAATTGCTTTCCTGATCTTCAAACCCCACATTCAGCCTTGCCGTGTCCCATGAATGAGCCACATAGACACTGAGAGTCCGGCCGTGCAAGTAGCTTCAGGTAGCAATCCAAATACACAGTGGTATTCTCAAACAACATGGGCCTGCCAACTACAACACTCCTATTTATTTATGTATTTGCCTAGATTTCCTGTATACTTGTCGAGATGCTGGACGCTGTGGGCTCTGCTATCTGAGGCTCGTTTGACAAGGGTTGGCTAGCCCCCTCTGGGCTTCGCCGTGTTGCGTTAGTTTTCTTGGGGGCTTATAATGACGCCGCTGTCCCCGTCCCTGAGACGTCTCTGTTCTCTTGGCTGCCCCCCACCCTCCACTGGATGCTGGTCCTGGCAGGTTCCCACCAGAGCTCCCACCAGCAGTGTTACTATGGACCTGCGTGTGTGTAAATTGGGTGTGGTTGGATTTTTGCGTATGTGTGTCTGAGTCCACATAATCCGAGCATTGGTGTGGCTTCATTCACTTCTTTTTTTTTCTTCTCTCTTTCGACTCGAGGAAATAGGGGTGAAGCCTCAAGTTAAGTCATTAAGTTAAGGTATACTTTATTTGTCTCCTCAAGAAAAAATCTCCTCTGCATTTAACTCATAGTTACCCTTAACCACACATACAAAGAGCAGTGGCACGCCGCAGCGCTGCGCCTGGGGAGCAGTGAGGGGTTTTGGGCCCTCACTGAAGGGCCCTGTGTTGTGGTGGCAAAGCTTGAGACAAGCAGGATTTTTCCACAGTAATCACATCACAGACATTTACATGCTTCGACAATTACATCGAACTGCAATAAAGATTTTAATAGTATTTTCTCTAGAAACTCTAGCAACAACTTTTCTTAACTTTTTCACCATTGTCTTATCTGGTGAACTTCATCTTTAGCAGCTCTTATTCAGGCCATAAACCTGGACAATGATTGGATAGTTGCCATGAAATGTGCAAAGTTTTACCTGAAATAAATTGAGAGTGCATGCTCCACACAGCCAGGCAGTCAAAACAGCAGTCTACTCTGTAAATGGGAGCATGCTGGCTTACTAATGTTAGGATCTCTCCTTAAGCAGTGCAGCACCAAGCATTGCTGCAGCCTTAGATTGCCTCATTCAGCTACAGTTTTATTTGATGTGTCTGCATTAAACGAACAGGAGATGTTTGTCATTGCATATTTTGGCAACGCAAACCTTGTGCAACTAAACTCATTAACGATGGCTCCATCCAGTGCCAGTGAGCCAATGTGCAAAATACGAAAGCCTTGGACCTGGCACATCTAAATGGAATGCAGCCATTACCAATGTTATTAGTCCCACTTGTGCTTTTTATTCTGCAATGACATGTCAAAATGTTGACTGTAAGAAAAGCCTCGAAAGGCCTCAGGGCAGCAATGGTAATGTGTATAATTCCTCATATCAAACAAACACATTAACTGTAATTTAGTTGTCTTTTTGCCTGTAAAATCGTTTCATTTGACAGCAAGAAAATATTCAGAATTGTCCTTTTTTTCACACCCATGATTATCTGTAAGATCAGATCCAAAATTTCCAGATATCTCTTGGCTTGAATCCCATATATTTCAGATGCACACAAAGTGATTTGCAGTGTGCGTGTGTGTGTCTCTGTGTGTCTCTGTGTGTAAGTGTGTGAGTGTGTGTGTGTCTGCACTTGAGCTGTGTACGTTCTCTCAAAGCAAAAGCCTCAACAGGCTTTTTTGGACCCTCTGTGACATTGGCATGTCCAGTAGATTTACACTGGGATACAAAATTGATGAAGGTCAGTACACGGTCTCGTTCCCATGGGCTTGTGGGTATACAGTATGTTTGCATGCTTGTAATTATACAATTATAAGCAGGAAACACACATTTTCCTCTAATGACTTGCAGAAGGTCACAACAGATGCAGTACAGTGCTTTAATGTCTTCAAATGGTGTGAATGCCTTTTAAAGCAACGTTTTCCATAAATGAAAACATGCTTGCTTTTCTGGTGAAGCTCCAACACAAAAAATCTGAACATATCTGCCGCATATTTCAGTTTTATTACTGCCAGTATTCTTGAATGTTGGGGGGGGGGTGTATTTCCCCCCTTTTGCTTGAGGTTACACCTCTTTATAAACTTCGCAGCTTTTCAAATTGTGGTCTCAGAGCATATTGCCTCGTTGACCTTGTGCATCACATCACCCAGCTCTGTCAGTGGGGACCCCGGCTGGCTCTTATTTGGCCTTTGCCTTGGATGCTTCAGCTACGTTTTTCTGTGATTGATGGTGGCAGAAACGAGACTCAGCCTGGCAGATATTCAGAGTGGTATGCAACACAGATGGTCTGATAAAATTTTCTATTTTTTATGAAAGCATGTTCATTATTTTTTAAAGAAACATACAGAAGATGTACAAGTTCCTAAGATTCTCTTTAATAAACGTGGAAACTGAACCCACTTTAAAAGGCCCAGACAAACAAGCAGGAGAGCAACGGGACAACAATCATTAAAAAAGGCAGTCGCTGCTGATTTGACATCCTTTGCTTTTTGGAATTTGCTACAACAAATGTGCCGCAGGAAAAATATTCATATCATGAGCTGGATTAGTCACCGAGAAGGGATGCAGAATGGAAACAGGGTGTCAGGAGAAGCTTGTATTGACCATCTCTCCAATCCAGTGGCGACTCTCAGATGTGTGAGGTAGCTGGACGAAATCAAATAGAAATAAACATTTTGACACAAACATAATTTTGCTCAGGCTGACATGACTCCGGTAATGGCAAATATAAGAAATGCAAACAAAGTGATTTTAGTCGATGAAAAATCATTGCTTAGCTTTGGCTGTGCTCATTCGGTCGGGCTCAGTATGAAGTACTTACGCCAGAGTTCATTTTAAACACTGCCTCTCTCATTTGCTCCTTCTGTGCATACTGGCCAGCTCTTCAACTCGCTCCAGGCTCAGTCAGTCATCAGATCTTTAAGGCTCAACTGGAAATACTAAGAGTGACTTTTTAAAGTGGTAAAATCCATCGAGGAAAGTTTGGATGTCACCACCACTCTTCAGTTCTTAAGATGGATGTGTCTCACGCATTGCCATATCTTTTTGACAAAAGGTGTAAAAGAAATCGCTCTTGATAAAAGTTCACTTTAACTGAAGGTTTATGTTGAGGTATGAATATATTTCAGAGTGAAGGTATGAACATTTTTGTGGCTGCACATACATATTCCCCAACTTCACTAAAACAGTCACAGTGTTTTGACTGCAGCTGCATTAAACACAGAAGGATGATGATGGACAATAAAAATAGATTTACATAAACAATTTTTGCTTCACCCTTTTACTTTGAATTGTAGTCTTGATAGGTTTACTTTGTTGGTGCAACCAACTTGCAGTAGTTTCCGTAAATGCAAATGTAACACAAAGTAAATGGAGAAATTGTGCGATGATGTGAATGTGCTTGATGAAGCTGACGATGCACTTTGGACTTAAGCCAGTTTTACTTCTGTTAGCCTCAGCTGGATTCAAGCCTACATGAGAGGAGGTATATATGGAGCATCGGTGTATCGGGGTGACATTTTATAACATGCCTATTAAAAACAGGGTTGAGAAAATAATTTGCACTTCGGGGCCACTTTAACACAACGTTCTCATGTAATCCCGCAATTAATGTGCTTAATAATTGCAGTTGTATGTATGGTGTGCATGATAACTTAGCGAACACCAGGCTCAGCAAAACACTTTAGTGTTTTTTTCTCTCTACCCCCAATTAATGATTGGTCACAGCTTGGTTTGTTTATTTTCTCTGGGTGGTACCTTCTTGCAGAGATCAGTGTTTTTACACGGCCTCGGTGGGAGCACTGGTAAGCTGTAAAAACACCGCCACCACATCAGACATGCATTTTATGAATAGCACAATATTTGAAATGAATTTGGCCCATTTGCTTCAGCTCTTTCTGAGATTTTTTCTGTGATTCTTCTGCATTTTTGCAGTGTGCTTACCCAAATTCTAACCAAACTCTTCTGTGTGATCACCAAGAAGTACTGACAAATTCCTGAATGATGTACCGATTCAAATAAAGTTATCTGACTTTTCAAACTTTGTAGAAAAACTGGAAGGTCAGTAATTTAAAAGGAAAAAAAAGAAGAAATTTCCTGTCGTGTGTCATTAAATGTGTAGGACCTCTGTGTTGACTGTTTGCACTAAACAAGCAGTGCTGACAGCTTGCATGCAACAACAAATCCAGCATTGTCCTGGAAATTGCCTTGTAAATGGAAGCAGTGCGCAAACCTTTGGTATCACTTGTGTCAGCACAGAGAAAGAAAGACAGTACAGCCTCGAGGGGACGCCAGCCCAGCAAACCAGTGTTTATACAGTCATAAGTAATGCACATTTACAGTATTAACTCGCCTCTTATTCTCGAGACATTTTCCTTCCACATTTCTTTGTTCTTGTAGACTTAGTCTGGCTCAGCCTTTCAGTACCCACTGGGCTTCACGTGCGCACACATGGCCGAACAGTAGCTTGTTTGTGTTGCTGAATAATCCTTAATCAACAATCCAAACCAAGGCATAGTCTCTCATTATCCCAGGGAGCATGCCAGCTTGGCACACGGTGAGCCTTGCCTGTCTTTTTTTAAACAGGAACCCTGGTGAAACAGCATAGAAGGGGCCCTGATGCCAACACAGGCTGAGTGTGTATGTGTATGTGTGTGTGTGTGTGTGTGTGTGTGTGTGTGTGTGCGCGCGCGCGCACTCATCGAAACGTACGCTGCACACAGACAAACACCGACATAAATCTGCATGGACGGGATGCACATGGGGTGAAGTACACAACTACACAGGCCAGAACTTGCACGTGTGCTCATACTGTCAACGCAAGTGAAAGTCATAAAAAGAAAACAAGCACAGCAGTGCACATGGACTCACTCACAGACACACACTCACACACATGCATGCATGCATGCATGCAAAGCCATACACAATTGGACTCCATGCGTTATTTGAATATAATTGTAGGGTATTGTCTCAGATGAATAATTTACATTGGTATTATGATCTAAAGACTCTGAGGCGGGCATCTTTCTTTCATTAGGCATTATAGAAGCTGCAGCAGCAGCAGCAGCAGCAACAAGGGCCCTACGGGCATTAATTACATAGAGAGCAGGGTTTGTGTGGGCCTTACAGTAGGCACAACACATGGCTTTGAGTAACACATGGCTGCATCTCCTCATTATTGGGGCTTTCCTCGTTAGGTCTTTCATCACTCGCACTCATTCAATCCAGAAAGGGAATCCTGAACTTGAGCAACCCGCCAACCAACACAAAATACATTGCTTCTGGAATATATTCACAGTTAGGGACATTTATGTCTTTTTCTGGCCTGTGTCTCGTAGCTCCTCCTGTCAGTCTCGGCTGAATATTTGCCTCTGTCACACACAGACACACATGCCCACAGTATTTTTTTGATTGACACACTTCACAGCTCGGACCTCCTGCCACCCGGTGGGAGGAGCTGTCCACTACAGTGACAGCCTTGACTTTTTAAACATATTATTTCACATCAGGCCAGAGAGGTTAGAGAGAGACAGATGCTGTCACTGAATGATGGATGAGCCTCTTTTAAAAGGCCATCAGGGAAATAATAGACAGCCCAGTGAGCCTTGAAAGCAGCAAGCTAAGCCAGGACAATCTTCACTCCCCCTCTCATCTCCACAACTGTCAGTTTGAAAAATGTCAGCAATTAGAAAGTATGGTAATGTAAAGGTAGTTTCACGTTTGATCTGCTGTATCCTGGAGTAGCTGTGGCAGCAGAGGTGGCCAGAGAGGGCAGCAGCGGGAGGGAAGGTTACGCTGTGGACAGATGGCGTCCGAGCCAAATTCACAAAGCAGTAGGAGGAGGAGGGCTGCTGAAGATTTTTAAACTGCATGACCCCGGCAACAGGAAGGGTCGGTATGCTATTAGCACTTGTTCACATCCTTTTATGTAGAAAACTGCTGATCCTAAATGACGACCGTCTCTGACTCTAGATGGCTAAAAAAAGGAGCGTGCACGTTTTGAAGGAGCCACACTTCATGATCCATGATGTCATGTTGGAGACACTTGCTGCTTTTGAGTGTTTGTGCTCGCTGATCCAAGCCTATGGTCATGAATTTCCTTCGTCATGAACAGCACATTCACATACATTTTTTATGACACGATAACGATATGATGTCGTTTTACGATGATCGGATTTAAAGTGAGTTCAAAATGAAGCTGCTTGGCTCAGAGCTAGACAGAATCTTCTCCAACAAATGGCTTTCAAGTCGATGCAAAAATAGTGACGTCCAATAGATTAGGGGACCTCGGAGACTCAGAGGCAGCCTAAAATAGCTCATTTCATTAAGACATTTGGACTTTGTACTCTGTCTGACGCCAGACCTGAGGATGACTCAGAGCTGGAGGCGTTTAAAACAAGAAGAAACAGTCGAAGAAAACGATTCAGAACTTGGAGGCTTTTTACTCAGTACAGACACTGTCAGATAGTAAAATCATGGACGGGTCATATACTTCTGCTTTTTATTTACTCACAGTGCTTCATTTTATTTTTCAGATGCAATATGGTTAAGCTTATTTCCATGAATAAAAACTGGTGAATACTTGTGTGCGTGTGTCTGGTTGGGGTTGGTACTCCTCAACATAAACATCATGACAGAAAAACCATAAACCAGCCGTACATATCTGTCTTTTATTTCCTCATTACCTTCGGTCTGAGTTCTGTCCCACAATTTGACTAAGTTAATTACGTGAAAGGGCCCACCAACTGTGTGGAAGGCAGCAAAGTAGCCACAATTGTCCCTGTTTTCGGGGTTGATGTGGTGATCCAGGCACCGAAGGAAAGTTCAGAACTCAGCCGAGCTCTAAGCTATTAAACGGTGACATCAGTGTGGTAGAAATGATAACTCACTGGTCTAGAAAACATCTTGCTGGATCTGCGGCCGCTTTTCTGGTGGATATTAAAGAGAGACAAATAGCAGAGCTGTGCTGTCCACGCACTCATGGAGTAAAGCACCAATACAGAAGTTCGGTCACGCTCACTGTTTATTGTCACTTTTGAAATTGCTCCTTCGTGGAAAGCCGTTGCAGGAGCACTCTTTTCATGCTACAGAAAATATACTGAAACAGTAAAGTCGGAGAAAAGCCGCAGTGTGCAGATCCTTGTCTGCAAAGATAATCATTATTGGATCTACATTATCTGGCTGCGGGGGGAGGGGCTGTGGTTTGCATGTGCCGTCTTGGCAGGGACGTGTCTCGGACGGTGTTAACGGTTGGGACAGAGTCTGCTTGTGGCCGCGAGGGTGTTTTTGTTTGCAGCCGTGTGATCCTTGTGATCTAAACGCTGGCAGATTTGCTTTAGCGTGCCCATAAGTCGGCTCTTCTCACTTGGCTGAGAGGATTTCAACACCCACACTTGAAAACCTCTTTACCTCCAACTTAGGCATGAACACCAGACAGGAATAACAACCTTGTGAAGCCATTAAAACATAAATTACCATCAGAATCGTCCCATTTATCATCGTGGGCATGTTTGGCATAAACAGCACCGGGAGTAGAAGTGTTTATATCCACTCTGGTAGCCGGAGAGAGGATTCAGATCTCCGTTCAGGGGAAAGAACAGAAAGAAAACAAGAGTGGAGATGGATGCTGTGGTGTCTTGCGCTCTGCCAGTTCCTCCGACCACTGGTATTCCAGTCTCTGTCCCACTGCCCAGAACAGCCATGTTAGTTTGTTCATCACCCTAAATTAACAATCAGCACCACTGACATAGGGAGAGCTATGAATGGGGGGGGGGGCAAAAGGCAGAGTTCAAATCCCCCCCCCCCCCGTTTTTTTTCATCTATTCATTTTCCTCTACCACCACAACTGATTGCTACCACATTGATGATGGTTTGTTAGACGGAAAGAACCGTATCCTCCAGAGTCCCCTGGCCAGACTGGCTTCTCTCCCTGTGGCACTGAGGCTGCGGTGCCAGGACAACGTTCACATTCACATCCCTTATCCACATATCCAGCAGGGCTTGTAAGAAGCATCAGTAGTTTTATTAATGTCCAGTTGTGTTTTTGTATCCTCACAAAGTCCATAGTTGACAGTGAAGGAATGCAGCTAATGTTTTTTTTAAAAAATAAATTCATACAGACTCCTTTGTTACATGTGCGCATGATCCATTTGAATTGTTCTCTTTTCCACAACCTCAAATCCCTTCATTTTCCTCTGCGCTCTCCTCCTGTCTCATCTCCTCATATCACACGAGCTGCTTGATATCAGCAATACAGTTGAATCATTTTCCAGACCTGTCAACTCAGTGGCTCTGTGTTTTATAACAGCAACAACATTACACTTGTGTCTCTGCCAATTTATTCCAAAAATTAGAAGCTGTAAAAGTTTTGTGTGTGTTTGTGTCCAGCGTAGTGATGGAACTAATTTCCAAAGTGTGTTGTTAACCAAACCAGAGACAAAATCACCATTTTGCCTCAGTTTGCTCTTTTTCCGCCCACAGCATTTTTTTTAAGGTAAACATGTTACAATAGTTAAATTCTCACTTGACAGTTTCACACAACTTGAACGTCAATGTGACTGTCTAAACATGGCCGAAAATGACTGGTTTCACCAAATAACATCTGCATTCGCTCTCACGTCCTTACAGTAACTCATTCACCTCTGCACACACACACAACCTTTGAACTGAGCAAGTTTTGGCTTGAGCTCCTGTTATGACATAACAGCACAACTGTTACAACAACTAAACCACAAGGAAACAGACAAAAGAAGTCAGGACCTCCTTATGAGGGTCTTCTAAGGACTCAAAAACTTGCCACATGGTGGTGTAGTGTCTGTATACGCTTATTTACCAGTCGGCTATCTGAAGTTCATGGGAAGCTTTACTGCAATAACAATCAAGGAACATTGTCGGCACCCAAATTGTTCCATAAAAGGCTTTTTTCTTTCTCTGCTTGTGATCATTCCTTTTGTAAGAAGTTAAATGCTTCCATTTCAAGTCTTTCAAACTATAATTATGTTCAAGAATACAAAGTAATCATCACAGTTTCACCTCAGGATGCAGTGTGAGCTAAATGTTGAAAATGAATGAGCGTCCTAATGTGTTTGTGGAGGAAGGTATATCTTTTGATGGAGTAGCTGTTTGTTTAAGGGAGGCCGTATCTGCCAAAGTTGAGGAAAGTCTGGTAAAAACTGCTTTTCCTCTCGGAAATGAAAACACCGGCAAATATTTATGGGCCACGGTTGACGAAGAAGATCATGGTGTTTGGCCCGGGAAGCCCCCACCGCCCGGAGACCGCTACCCAACCTCCACTTCCACCTCAGTCTGGACATAGCTCACTTGTATTAAAAACAACAGTGGTGATGGGCAGTGCAAAGAGAATAGTGGTGAGATCAGTGAGTGTAGTACAAACAGAGCCGTTTGCCAGAGCTTGATGTAATACAGACTGTTTGTTTGAGGAGCAGATTTTCAACTTTAATCGGAAGATCAGCCATAAATCTATCCAGCGCTGGAGTGATAGCACTTGGATACAACAGCGCAGCGCAACAATATATTTTCCTGCGGTTTTGAATGCGACGCTTCTCCTCATGTTTCTGGGACGAGGTCCAGCTCACGCTGAGGAGCCTGGGCTCTGGAGAGGAGGGCACCACAGTGGAGGTTTGGTGGTGTTCTGTCGCTGCAGCATTCATCCTCTTTAACCAGAGAACTGGAACATCACGCGGCATTTATCTCCGTTCCCGAGCTTATCCCTCTGACGTATCATTGAAAATGAAAAACTCCACTTACTAGTTCTTCCACGAGTTGGAAAGGAGGGAAATTATGATGAAAGTGATCCAAAGGTGGCCACAGATTGGGCACTTTACTAAATGGACACATCCAATAAATGCATCAGAATGAATGGCTGTAAGAAGGTATTTCCTGAAGATGGACAGACTGCTTAAAGTGACTGATGTGGGGGCTTTAAAAGGCCGTACAGACCTCTCCACTCTGCTGTATCTTAAGACGGTGAAAGCCTGCAGTTATCTTGCCTTTTTTCCACATACTCAACAAGCTTAACTGGCGGCCAGTTTCAAACCACACCATACAGGCCACATTAGGGAGCAGGAGTTGATTCCCACATTATTATTTCTTAAATCCCTGCTGTGCTCTTCTGTTTCCTCACTCAGCTCCTTTCCGAAAACGGAATGGAAAATACATAATATTGTCATTGTCAACAAAACTGTTGGATGAATGGGTGATAGCGGATTGATTCTTTTGCAATTGCCAGGAAACGGACCAATTTTTCATTGAAAATGCGGTTGTTCCTCTTGTAACATGCCTCTCTCTGTTGTTTATGCCTTTTTTCAGTTTACAGTCATTTTACAAAGACATGAATGATTCAATAAACATATGATTGAAACAAAATGGCTGTTGATTAGGTTTCAGCTAACCCTGAATCCTGCTTTTCAGTCTTGTCTCAAATTTTTCCTGATTTTTGTTTCTTATTTCTGTTTTTTTCCCCCCATCGGCTTCCCTTTTTTGTTATCTGCGCTTTGTTATCTGTCTGCCCTCTGACTTCTTCAGCTTCATGCTCTGGTAAAAAGTGATTAGACAGTGTCAGGCATCACTGCTTTTTCGGGTCTCGAAGGCTTCCCCTCTCTCAGCGTAGTGACTGTGTGGCTCCCAAGCTTTCAGCAGCATGAAGAGGCTTTATCACTGCTTTTGTTTAAGCCTATTTGGCTTCTCTGATTGAAGAATGTTGGTTCAATGGTGTGTGTGTGTGTGTGTGTGTGTGTGTGTGTGTGTGTGTGTGTGTGTGTGTGTGTGTGTGTGTGTGTGTGTG
>JASSRZ010000080.1:8232505-8247553 GCA_032164315.1 Malacoctenus gilli
CACACACACACACACACACACACACACACACACACACACACACACACACACACACACACACACACACTCACTCTCTCTCTCTCTTGTGGGGACGTGCACATGAAAACAGAAAGAGGAGGTAAACGGAGCTTCCAGATGACTATCCACCCCAGGCTCTCAGGTTACATGGACAAATTTTCCAAAGCAGCATTTTCATCTTAGATTTTCCTCTCTAAGACTTCTTTGCTATTTGGAGTCTTGTCACGTTTCCATGAGGCCGCGGAGTCACTGTAGGTCAGTCGCCTTTTCTGATTGTGTGATGCTTTGAAACCTTTGGAGCTGCAAAGTCCGAAACACATTCCCAAACACATCAAGAGACCAAGTCTGCTGATCATCAAGTTCATTGGTTTATTAAACCCCTAAACCACATGCATGAGCTTCGAAAAGTCTCAGTTCTGGATGGGGGAACAGCTTGCATTGACTTACTTGGTCAAAACAACCAAAGCTGATGAGCTTGATCCCAGAGAAATGTCCAAAAATTGTCATTATTTTGGAAAAAAACTTAGTTGAAATGAAATGAGATGAGAAAATTAGACCATGAGGAGTTTGAAGGGGTTAAGTTTTATTGTATGTGACTGCCAGTTTCTCAAACAAAGACTGGTCCAGTGGCGCCGATGCTGTAGATCCTGAACCTTTATGAGTGCGCTGAAAGGCCTGCTGGTGGGAGGGTGCACAGATGGATGGTCGTCAGCGGAGGCTACTGGGCAGATGACAGCAGGCTCTCCGGTGGGAAGCCGGGACTAATAATGAGCACTACAGACGAGGAGGCCTTTGAAGGGCCGGGGCATGACCTGGCAATGTAAGCTGTTGGCAAAGGGTGATCGATGCCCTGGGAGGCACTCCGGTCACCGGTGGCATGAGGAGCAGCATTTTGGTTCATCACACAGTCAGCATTTGTTCTCCTGCGGAGCACATCAGTATACTTTCATCTCCTTTTACAGTGCGTTTGTGTTGTTCTTTTCCTCAGTATGTTCCAGACGTGCAGTTCATGGAAGCTGTCTGTCTCCTGCTATGACTTGCTGTGTCATGCTGTGCATGTTGCACCTACAATTCCTCAAGTGTGCACTCAGCGTAACCCTGACAAATAGACCTGCATATTATGTCGAAGCTACCGCTGGCCGTGGCCTCATTGCAATCACCTGGACAGTCCTTTTGAAGTGGAAGAAAAATGGCTTTTTCTTCATCTTTCTTAAAGTATATTGACAAATGTCAGCGAGGTGCTAGGTTAATAACTGAGAATATGAGGAACTGCGTCCATTCCCCTTTTTTTTCTCTCTCCTCAGTTCCCAGTAAACTCCTGTTTTTTTTTTTCTTCAAATCCTGCTTCTGAAAAATAAACACCTGATAGCAAAGAACTTATAAATTTGAGCAGCCAGCGGTCTGTCAAAGCGTTTCGATATTCCTCCCCAGCTGCTTGTAATTGTTCCACAACCCAAACGCCCGTTCCTGTGATCACAGCCAGCTCCTTAACAGTAGCCATGTGTCCTGAGGTGCACTCAGTGACTGCATGTCCACATACACTCAAACTGTACATGCGAAATTAAGAGCGAATCACCAGAAGTCTTAAAAACGTGCAACTGGGACCATAAAGGGGGGAAAAGTTCAGCTCGCGACGTTTTGGTGACTCATAATTTATTGCAGCAGATAACTATAACTTCTGACATTAAAAATTAAATAGACACGTTTCGGCACCATCGTCTTATTGTTTTTCTTCTAATGTTTTACAATGGAAGGATTTTCAGAGCTTTGTCCTCACGAGAACTTTTTTTCTTCCTTTAAATGTGGTTTTGTTTCAGCACAAAACACCACAACTTTTTTTAATCTGTGAGGTGACATAAACAATTGAGACCGGAGCTAGTTACAGCTCACATGTTTTTTATGTAAAAGTGGTATTTTTCAGTGTCGCATGGTTTATAAAAAAAAAAACAAAACCCCAACAACAAAAAGCCAACTAATAAGTCAGTGAATAAACGGACGTTGTCAGCTGAAGGTGTTTTGAGCAGTGAGGCCACACAAGATGGAAAAGTCATGTTTTCAATCATGTTTGGGTCGTTGGGGAGACACAGACCCAAAATTAATAGTTGCAGCAAATTATTTTGCAGACTTTTAAAGAGTTTGTGTCTTTTTTTTGTCCTTGGCAGTCATCATGTCCATATGTTACAGATTAAGTGTCTGGCGGAGGTGGGGGAGGAAGACTTTAAGAGGTTGACACCGTAGGGACATTTACCTGGCTTTATGAGCCTCCTCTGCACTCGTTGAATTGTTTGTTGATGCTATTGTAATTACTGTTAACGCTTCCTGCCAAGTGTGAGATGAAGCTCTGTGACCGCGGCCTGTCTGTGGCTGACAGTTCAGGATACTCTGCATGTTTTCCCCGAACTAAACTATTTAGGAGCTCCTGTTACTTTCTGTCGGAGAACAATGAAACTGTGAAATTATGCAGTCACACTTTATTACCACAGAAAAACAGAGTGCTAAAGATGCTAATGAATAGCGTCATGAATATTAGGACATTTTTCTTGGCGTGTCACAAGCTTTGTGTGTGTGTGGAAACTCACTGGTCTCAAGTGAGGTTTGCATCTGACAGTCAGTGCACTTGTTGTCTCTCTTGTTGTCGTTTATCTTGTGTAGAATCATCTTGCAAACCATCAGAGTTTGGTTATTGAGAATTACTCATTTCTAATAGCTTCGGATTCTGCATTTGTCCACAGTTTAGCAAGTGTTTTATTGGGCTCTGTGTAAATCTTTGGGACATTAGAGTCTTTCTGCATACACTAAAACAATTTGTTTCAAAGTAAGTGAAATACAGCCTTTCTTTGGTCGAGAAAGAAGGAAAAAAATGAACTGGATCTGTTTTGTTCGTCTCCTCCAGCGGAGAGCTTGAACGGCTCTGTAGGGAAAAAAACCCTCTACAACGTATACTTTTCTTGTAACATCCACTCACTCACGTATTCAAACAAATTTTGATGGCTGGTTAAATATTCATGTTCATTCCGGTAATGTCTGACTGTTTTTTTTCTTCCTTTCTCTTTTCATTAATTTCATTTCGTTTTCTGGCAATTAGCACTTTATAGTGTCAGTGTGATTTTATCACCTTGGAGAAACTATCCAGGACTCGGGAGTCGGGACGACGTGGGAGCTGAACCACTTGGAAAATGACACGGGGCGCCACGAAAAACATTGAATATCAAATGGAAATACAGACCATTTTGTTTTCCCTCTTTCATGGCTCTCTTTACTTTTATTTCTCTTTTACTTCATTGCCTTTATGCTATTTTGTTTCTGAACATGTTTCTGGCTGTGGCTTCCTTTCTGACTGGAACAGATGTTGTGCTTGGATTGCAGTGGCATTGTTCTGGTGTAACTGCAACAGCATGTATGAGTACATTCAGCGGTTGTGGCAAAAGTGAGTGTTCATCCCAGGGGTTTCTTCTCCTTGTCATTAGGCCTGAGAGGACAAAGGTGCGAGCCAGCCCACCCTGTCGGCCTCGCTTAGTGGAAGGACCCAGCTGCAGCTCCGGCTCCGGCTCTGAGTGGGTGTGGGTGTGGGTGTGGACCTGCCAGCTAAGCACCACCTGTCCAAATCACAGTGCACTGTCTGGTCAGAGAGGCACGGTCAGTTGACTCCTTGATCAGCAGTTTATTTGGGATGCAGATGTTCCCTTTACAAGAAATTTACCTCATCTGTTCCCTTTAAAAGAGAGAAAAAACATACTAAAAATAAAGGCGGTTGATATGATTTAACTGGAAGCAGAGAAGCTCTTTTACCGTTAGCTCAATCTGCCACACACTGCATCTGTTTCTTTTTTAAAGTTGCATGTGTTTTCTTGGCATTTTGAAGCTGTTGCTCAGTCTTTGAACAATGTTCATTTGCACAGAATTCTACTTTAAAAGAAAAGTGTGGCATTTTTGGTCAAAACACACTTTAAATACACAAATGAGCACCTCTGAGACTTTCCAATTACTTCATCATGTTCGTTTCATACTGACTCAAACAAGTTTTGCTTCTTTTGAAGGGGATTATGGGGTTAGTCTTTTCCTCAACTGATAGTAGTTGCCAGGCAACAAGCAATGCTTCTGAGAATTAGTTTGACACGATGACTTCTGGAAAACTTCAATATGTCTGTTTCACAGTTTGATGTATTATTATATATTTTTAAACAGCAATTATACTTCACTCGGCCTGCACGATTCAGTGGGCGTCTCACAACACGACAACCCAGTTGGATTGTGGGCCAACGGGGGCCGCTCTCTGTAGGGTGGGCATCTTTCATCGCGGCCGCATATTTTTCTCTGGATGAGCCTGCATCCTCTCAACAGCCGAGTTTGGTTGAAGTTGTGACCATTGACTTTCTTTAGGTGTGAATGTGCGTTCATGTGATTGTGTGTTGTTCATGATTTAGCCTTTAATTGCAATCAGCTCCATCTAATTGAGACCTCCGGGAGAGCTTTGCGAGACATCACAGTGTTAAAGCAAAACTCCCACTCTGGGCTGTGATGAACCAGATGGAGGGAAACGAGCAGGAGATGACGGAACAAGATACTCAGATGCATCAGACCTTCTAAAGAGACATGAGCAGGTGTGAATGCAGTCCTGGCCCAGTCATTTGGAGGTTATTGCAAGTACTTCATTGGTCGATGAAGACCATCCATCCATTGATCAAGCCATTCAAGCATCTATCAATTAATTCCTCCCTGTCAGAGTATTGGACCTCGCTCTGAGAAATTGGCATGTTACAGACTGAAGAGTGATTCAGTCCAGTATGGGTACCATGGCTACCAGACAGAGAGACAGGCCGTCTCTTGTAAACCGAATCCTTAAGCTAATTAAATCCACCAAAAACTTGACAAGTGTATCTTTGGTCTCTGCGAGGAAACCGGACCAGGTTTTTGCAGGTTTCAGGGAGATTACGTAAACTCCTAAAAAGCTCTGCTGACACTTCTCAGGGAAACTTTTACGTGCATATTTTCATTATTGAAATGAACATAATAGGATTGTGAGCATGAAAATGTGCGAAAGGATGGATTTTGCTTCTGTAGACAACAGAGAGAATTGCACTGTTTTCTTTTTGTGTATTTTCTGCTGAACTAAGCTGAAGGGCTGCTGGATGTAGCTTTGTACTCGCAGTTGCAATTAAAGAGGCATCAGTACAGAGTGAGACACGATATAAACGAGAACAAAGGGAATAAGGAGAGGCAGACTTGCAGAGCCTGTGTATTGTACACTGGAACAGTAATGGTAAAATGATTGTAATAATCCATCATTTGGAGATTTCTGTCTTTGTGCTTATTGTATGCAGACGATCAGGCTCCCCGTGTGAACAGAAGTTTGTATATCAAACAACATCCCCTGTAGTTAGCCTGCTCTCGGATAAACCACAGACTATACAGTGGTTTATAGACTTCTGATTATATGCCTTTTAATGTAAACTACGATAGATTCAAAATCCCAACCACTGAGGCCCCTCCTGACCAGATACGAGCACAGCCAGTCGGCCAATCAGCTTTGATCATGTCAAAAAATGCCAGTCTTTGGCGTACATGCAGCCACAATGTGGTACTGTTGGTCACTGGTGGGGTAGTTAACGCATTGCGGAACGGAGAGAAGTTTAGGCAACCGAGTGTAATCTGACTGCGAAATCCTTTCAACTTCCTTTGTGAGATTTATTCACAGTAGATAGGGGCTGATAGCCATCTGCAGCCACGCTCACATCACTCAGCCAGCCAGCGATGATCTGCTGCCAAAGCACACAGAATGATACATTCCTTAATGTGTCTGGCAGGAGAGAGAAAGAGAGAGCGAGAGAAAGTGAGAGAGAGAGAGAGCGAGAGAGCGAGCGCATGTGAGGGAAATTGCAGGGGTCCTATTATGGATATTTTTTAAAAAATAAATCTGTTTCTGCTTCATGTTCTAAAAACAACTTTGAAGCTTTTTTTTTCCGCTCTCGCAGCATAGTTTTATTTTCAGGTTAAAAGTTGAGCCACACACTTCATTATTGGGTGTTCACAAACAGACGAGTAGACTCCCTCATTATGCAGTGGGCTTGTAGCCGTGTGAAAGAGAAGAAGGGAGGCTTAATGGCATTTTAATCACAGGTAATAATGAGGCTACTAATGAGGCCCAGTCTGTGCAGACAGCCTCCCAAGATGACTGAGGATGACATACCACAGTAGCCGCATGCACGCTTCTACCCCGCCATTTCTGCAGTAATCAGTAATCCCATTAATGTGCTGCATGGAGACACTCGACAGTGTGTGCGCGCCGCCGCACACAATATACAAAACCACACACAATTATAGAGGCACGACGTTCAAGTGACTGTCTGCTGGTGTGCTTTGCTGCCTGCGAGGTGGCTCGCTGTGAGTCCGCTCTCTGCTGGACACATGATGCGAAGCGAATGAAGCTGATAGTGGCCTCCTCTGCCCTCGCCCAACTGTCTCTGCTTGCCTTGATTTCATATATACAGAGAGCGAATCAAGTCGAACGCAGACTCTGCAAACTTAGGCCTGTCCCAGTTCATTAATGCCCGGTGGGAACATTTGATTTGTGTGCTTGTTGAAATCTAAAAGCAAGATGAACTTTCTGCCTCGCTAAACTTTATCCTTAACAGACTGTACGTACATTTTTTCCAACATCTGTGTTGCATGTTTTGATTCCAGGCCCAAAAAACTGCTGTGCAGTTAATTTTGCATGATATCTCGCGGCACAGGAACCACTCAGCCTCCATTGTGTTTCTAATACCGCTATGGCCAGGGTGTCTATTTCTACAGACTGGTTTAAGGAGCATAATGAAGAAGTAACACACACCGTTTTTGATCAGTTGATCTTTGTTGTCATTGCTTCAGAGCAGGAATCTATAATTTCTGTGCGCTGTGAGGCAGAAGGAGGTAGGCAGCAGGTAGAAGGAGTTGTAATGGGATCACAGTTTACACACTTCTATTGGCAAACCTGTTGGTAACATATAAATAAGCAGCTAGTTTATGTACTTTGGATGTCTCTGGAAGTGAGAACTCAACTTACAATTAGACACTTTATTGCTGTTGGACTGAAAGCGTTACCCCGGCTCCAACCTTAACCCCTCGCTGGCAAGTGACCACACACTATTCCCGATCGCCTGAAGCCTTGTTTATGGTAGTAAGTGAAACAACACGTGGAATGGTGGGAAAATGGATTATCATTGATAGGAATAAACCACCACTTCCCTCTGTCCCTCTTTCAGTCTGGGCCATACTGAAGTTTTTCCAGCCGCACAAGTTTTTGATGCTGTGCTTGTGGTGAAGCTGGAATCCAGGGCCATATAATCCGAACATTGGGTATTAGATCCACATAAAACAATACAATCGGGAACCCTTGAGGGTGTGTTTTTTTTTTTTCTAATGGATATGGTTGGCGGAGGGACAGGACCCAGCTGGGAGGGCTTTAAAAAAGGGCATTTAACAATGCAGCCTTCAACACTCTCACCATTCTCTCCAGAAAGGCTTTCATTAGTCTGCTTTGGAAAAATGTGGCAAGTTGTGTTTGACAAATTTGCTCGGTGCTTATGTTAAGCCCACAGAAAACACAAGACACTTTCCTACAATCAAATACGGTATTGTCTAATACCTGGTTTGAAAGTGCGTCTCAGTCTCTTGGATATGCGACAGGAAAAAGCTCCGCTTCATTCACGTCCTTCTGCAGGTTTTCTCTTCAAATGTGTCCCTGCACTTAGAAGAACCACTTCTGCTATCGGCTGGTTTGAAGGCCTGCATCTGTAAGTGCTTTAAATGAACTTAACAGAATGGTTCCTGCTTGATGAGTTACCATTAAACATATAGCACATTTACATGCAGCCGTTCCTCGCGGGCGCTAAAATGCAAACTGTCTCAAGCACACACACAACAGGGGAGTGAATTTACAAGGGTTAATTACCCTCACTAACGGCCACACTGCATAATTTGCCCATAATGTTGAGGATGTGGGCTTTATGTCGTGGGATAAAAATACCCGAGGAGATGACAGTGAAATCATCAAGCTGAAGACACTATGTGGGTGCTTAAAAAAGGGTTTTTTGAGCAATATTAGAGCGATAGAGTGTCTGTTCTTAGTCATAATGAATGAACTTTACATTCGAATGGTCTCCACCAGTTTTCCTTACACAAAAGTCAGCTGTATATTTCAGTTTAGGTTTGGATTCTTGGTCCTCCTGAAATCACAGCACTTGCTGTTGCATCAACAGGCTTAAATTCGGCATAAATAGACTCCGAAACGATCATGAGAATATAAAGACTGATGATGTGATTTATGCAATGGAACAGAAAGCTGTATGCCTGATCGTTTGTTTGTGTCCTCTGACACTCGTGCACATCATTGAAAATGCAGCAGTTTTATGAGGTGGCAAAAGTATAGTTAAAACTAACATAGACACAAAAACAATGTGGGTGTGTCTTTGGAAATATTGTGGTTTTGGGGTGAGATTAGTGTTTTATTTGAGTTTTGGAAGTCTTGTCATCACTGTCCCAACAATTATCACGTGGTTAAGTTTGGGAATCGATCATGTCAGGCCTGGAAAAAAAAAAATGCAGTCTGTTGGTGAGAGGAGAAAAACAAGAGTTGTCCATGTTGAAGACTGCTTGTTGATCCTGTGCAGACTTTGTTGCCGTATGACATCATGCTGACATAAATTGATGTAGCTTTCATCGGTTTATGATTGCAGAAAGCAGAGAGGAAAACCACAACTGCTCCCATCGAGTAGCTGGGCCTGGTGATTTAATTGAGTCTTTCAATTCAGAAAATAAACGAAATCACTTGAAATGATGCATCATTCTCATTCACCAACTCGTCAGTTATATGGCCAAACATTTCACTTTATTGTTGCTTATTTAAGGAACAAACAAGCCATGATCATCTGGAACATCTCTTCTGATGGCATTCTTATGAGATCCCATTTTTGTCACCAACGTCCTATGGAATTTTAGCAAAAGACAAACAGCAAAAAGGACCCAGGATATATTTTTGTAATGATGGAATTGGTAAAAAAGCCTGCAAAATACAAACGTAGACACGCAGTGCACGACTGAAATGTGACCAGTTTTTGGGGAAACTGTAATATTCCCTGTAACTCTCCTCCCATTGATGTCACATTCACATCATTCGTCATTGAAGCCTGTGATGCTTTGCACATTCTTCATATAACCTGGGCTGCCATCCAGACATATGGAGGAGAAAGGACTCAAGCGTAGGTTCAAGACTGAAGATAAGCGGCTTCTCGGGCAGTAGCAAATGAGGACTTTGTTAGTTTTGGCTGATGGATGGCTCAGTTATAGAGAATCCCTCATGTGGCAAATCTTAGCCATCTGTTAAATCTTTCACGAACACAGGATTATTATCATTTGTGAGCTTTATTTATTGTCATTGTGTTATCTCAAGAAGAGGAATTTTTGCGGGCCAGGTCTGAGGTAACGTGGGATAAGAGTGAAGACTTGACTAAATGTAGTAGAGAGTAAGTCTTGATGTGATTAGTACTTTACAGACTCCTTCAGTTAACCTGAGGCTGCACACACATCTTTAATAAAATGTCATAAATACAGTTACTGAAGGAGTGTATGTTGCTCTATGGTTACCCATAAAGAATCCAGGAAGTGAGGAAACAAAGCAAACCCCCCCCCCCCCCCAAAAAACAGAGAAGGCAGACTGTCAATAAAGATGATATCAATATCATTAAACTCAGGTAAAATTAACACTCGGTACCTGGAGATTCCAATTTAGAGGGGCTACGATTTGATGAAATGATCATTCATGCATCTTTTTGTTTGTTTTTGTAAATCAATATGTGATTTAACTCCCAACACTGACTTTTTTTTCCAAAAGGAGCAGCTCCGTCCATGCATCCAAGAATCGATTTATTTTTCCACCTCTAATAGACGCTTAGCTGACTAATGCTCACAGTCTGCAAGAAAAGGTTAACAGCGTGCACAACCTCAATCTGGTACTTGAGAAGCAGCCCATGAATTCATAACAGAGAGAGCGGTATCTGAAAGGTGTTGCCACATATCCTGGGAAGGTGGCGTCTCGCATGAAAAAACAAACCTTGTAATAAATGTAAAGATCATATTCCTAACCAGTGTCTGTGCATGTGTAAGAATGTGGACCCTCTAATATCCAGCAGGCCCTGAGGTGGACAGGGGCTTGGGAGAGGCAGAGAGGAATTTTGCGCTGCAGAATGAAGTGCAGGGCCTCCACTTTGCAGACAGGTGGACAGGTAGATACAGAGGCCTCATTGTCCGTAGTTTAATCAGGCAGGCAGGTGTGCCGCCCCGCGCTCGCCTCACCGCGGCCTCACGCCGCTCCCCTCCCTCGACTCCTTACCTCTCTGCGGCCATCACTCGTCCTCCTGCAGCCTTATTTCTGCAGCAGCAACCGCCTGCAGTAATGGCAGGTAATATTAAGTTTTCTTTAATATTGATGGATTAAAAAACAATCGTTGATGTTCCTGGCAAGCTCACCCCTGCATGGGGTATAAACTGAGTTTCAGGCACACTGTTGACTCATACTGTCAGGGGAATTAATGGGCGGGTGTTGAGTGCATAATAATTTTCCTTTATGTACACATGATAGCAGAGAGGCATTTTCTGTGTGGCAGCGGAGCAGCCGTAAACTCAATGAATTGAGCAAACATTGCTTTAAAAAAGGGGGAATGTCATGAAGACGTAGAAAAACAAAAGCAAAGCAGTTATTTCAGCGGGAGAGGGAGCGGGGACGGAGGCTGCCGACTGTGAATTAGATGCGGCTGTAGATATATTTCAGCTCAAGCTGCCGATTCTGCCAGGCCAGGTCCAGGTTGATAAATCTGTCAGCGGTGTGGCCAGGCAGCACAGATCCAGGTTACTGTAGGACTTGACTCTGTCGCTCCCCCAGCTGTCTTGGACAAGCTCCAGAGCCTCATACTATATCCTGGACCAGCTCCAAGCTCCTGGTCCCTTTTTATCCTGCCACAGCCCACACCCCGGCCACTATGGGCCAGACGGCCTCCTGGCATTGCGCCCAACACCCATTGTCTCACTCTGAATGATTCAGCTACATTACCGTTCACTAATCTTCCCGCCTTCAACATTTGTCAAAGCTAAAGAGACATTTGTAGGGATTTCCTGGCGATAATAAATTACTATTAACATTAAGAACTTGGAAGAGTTACATGCCCATCCATCAAAGGGTCCCGGCCATCGAGTGAGGCAAGTTAAATTGTGCGCACACACAAAGAAATTGCTAGTTTGCTGAATGCCGGCAGGAGCAGAACAGAAGGTGACGATGCAAAGTTGGAGGTTTTTGGTGGAGGTCGCTGTCAAACACATTAAAGAGCTGAATCAAAAAGTCTGTTGGCAGGACCCCCGTTCGTAGATCTGCTTCAATTTGACGTCAATATCAAGTTTGCGTGGCTTTTTTCACCTCAGTTGATCAAGGCCTTAAAGTCTATCTACATTTACTAAACCCCAAGACCTGAGTGTACTGTTTGGAGGGAGGCCAGAGAGAGACCTGTGTGTGCATGTGAGAAAAACAGAAACTGGAATTGCCCAAAGTAACTCAGCTGGCCTTTTTGTTGTTTTCGGAGGAGTGCCAAAGAACTCAAAACAGCCTCCCGCTGTCTGTTGTACGGCCTTGACATTGGGTTTATAGCCGGACCGGGTTTGTATCTCGGGACTCTGGCTCTGACTTTTAGGATCTGTCGGTTAAAGTCTGGTCACACTCCTTTTTAACTGGTGGTGGGGCTCTGGATCTATTGCCATCCAAGAGGCCATGAGGCCACTCTGCGGTCCAGCTCATTGTGTTCTGGTGGTTTGCCGATCTTGGGACTCAGATTCGAGACTTGCCTGCCGTGCTGTTGTTTGTCTGGCCTAGGATACATGCAGGCTGTCAGTCTGCAGATCTGCGGCAATTTGCACATTTCGTCTTGTTTCTTTGCCCAAACGTATTTCATTAACAGTGACGCAATGGAAAGGCAACGCGGCTATCACAGCCGATCGCTTCCGAGCTGCGCGTAAGCAGATTTTACAGAAATACGGCTCATTTACGGTGTAAAATGACTTCGTGTTGGGAGTGTTATTGTAGAGAAAAGGCAGCTCTCAGACAGAGTGTGAAACTGAAAAGAGGCAGGCAGCTCTCTACATGTTCACCTCATTTTAACACCACTCTGCAACGCTGTGAAAGCTCACTCATTAAAGCTTTCATTGAACGTTAAACATTGTGGCGCACTGTTATATTTTCTATTTCATCACTGTGAGTCTCATGATGTGTAAGTTAGCCACCAATGTAATAAGGCAATACAATGCTTTTTTTTTTCTTTTTCTTTTATTGATTTCGAGTACAAGAAGCTCAGTAATATTTTCTTATTTAAAAGAATTTTTTACCCACAAGCACGATCCGGCATTTTTTGCACAGACTTGATTAAATTCACTTGACTCAACATTTGCTTTCAAACATGCAAGATTGGTCACAAATTGAGTTCTTACGCCCACTGCAAAAAGATGAAAAAAAATAGAATCAGAAGCAAGCAAAAAGAAACACACTACAGATAAATCTTGAGGCAGCCTCTTGGTTTCCTCATCGTTTCATCACACATCCTCCTGCGCACTGACACTCAAACATTAAGCACGAGTAACTAAGGTGGGGGGACACGTTTTGACACACGTTTTGGTTCTACATGATGTGATCTGAAGTCGCGGTTTCCTCACATGCTTAAAGGGTCCTCATGAAACAACCAAATACTAATCAATTCAGATTCGCTGCATTCATGATGTAAACAATTGTAGAACTACACGGAGGTGACACAGTCTGAGGTATTGTCACTGTTATCAGTCAGAATGTTCTGGTTTAACCTTGCTGGTTGACTACATCTTTAAAATGGTTTCTGCACATTTGTATACACGTGTTTTTTTAGGTCTTCCAACTAGCCATCACAAGCTGTGTGACTGTGTTGCTATAATGCAATGTCTTAAAATAGCATATTATTATCGCATATCACTCGTTGCAGTGTTTGCACCCGATTGCTCTTTTTAATCCTGGTGTATATTATTTTGGGATGCATTCAGATATCCTGTTGGAAGTGCTGTTGTCAGGCATTCTCAGCTACACACTGATGGCTGAGTAAGAAAAAGCATTGTTTAGCAGAGGCAGCATCATTAAGGAAGAGATATCAGCCTGTTTTTTTCCCACTTGCTGTGAGCTGTGAAAATTTGACAGAAAAAAAAAAAAACCCACTTCAAACTTTAAAATCAGCAAAGCCCAGGAGAGGAGTGTTTGTTTCCTTTTTGCAGCCACTGACAATACTGATGGTGTCGACGGGGCTGACAGTGTGACAGTTTTGTGAAGCTGGTGATCTTTGGGCGCTTCGCTGAGGAAGAGCAATCAATGGAGGAAACACCTCATCCTCCAGGTGACACCGGCTCTGTCGGATCTGTGTGAATCCATCCTCTGTCTTTTTCTTTTCGAATATCAACCGCTCAATTAAAGGATGAGTGCCTGCTGCCATTCCTTCCTGTTGACTAATGCGTCAGAAATATGTCAGCGCTCCAGAAAACCCTGAGCAGACATCCACCGACTTGCGCGAGTCAGTGGCTGTGACGGGCCCAAACTGCTTGTTATTTTAGGGATTTTCACATTAGTCTGTGTCAAACACAAACACAACGTTGCGAGAAGAATAATACATGCACTCCCCACCACACTGATCTGCAAATAAAACCCTAAGACTCGGGGATTATCTCTGAACTCTTTCACACATCACACCTGCAGGGCGGCTCTGACGAGCACATTGGAGAATTTTTATTATTTTCTTGTGGAGGAAAATCAACACAAAAAGCAGGCTTCGGTGAGGTGTAGGCCTGTTTTTTTTACCCATTTCAAATGGAAGAAACACTTTTTTATTTTTTGTAACAATGTAGCGTCAATGAGCCTCGTCCAAAGTAATTGCTAAGAAGTTAAATGTAAGGTCAACAACTAGTGATGGTTGACTTCTTGATGTCCTTGTTGCCGATCTCCTCAGAGGTGTTTCCACAATGGTCTCAAGCTGTCGCTGAGACTCAAACAAGTTAACACGCCCTCCCGGATGTGGCAAGTTACAAGATTGATGTGCTCGGTGTTACCTGTCTTTGCTTGAGAAAGGGTGGGACATAGAAATAAGTCGCCATCGGGTGGTTTGGCTCAAAAGTGAGAAGTGGTCATGTGCATTCATGACACATTACTATTCAGTGGCAGCAGAGAGCAGTTGTGCTTTACGGCTAAAGAGAGCTGATCCTACGCCTCACACCTTCACCCTGGACTATTGATGAAGTGAGATTGTGTCGATCTGTGTGTTTGTCTTAATTCTGGTTTATAGGACGATGAAAGGATGTATGGGCAGGACTGTATGTGATGGTTTTTACTCTGCATTGGATGTGACATTTGCATTTGAAGCAACAGTTTCATTCCACATTCTTCCGTAACATTTAAGTGGCTTGTGTAGATATTGTTGTCAGGTAACCATAGCTTCAAACACTCAGTGTACAATGGTCTGAGATACTGTACATTCTCCTTTAAGCAGAACAGGCCTTTCCCAAGAAGGCCTGAGAGAAAAGTATCACTGTGTGAGCTGGAGTGCACACAGTTTATGTTCATGTGATCATGGCTGACTGTAAAACATTATATCCACTGGTCATGCACAATCTCTCCTAAGGCATCCTTGTCTTTCTCGTTTTGTCTTTCACCTTTCTTTTGCATTTACTACCATTTGCATGTCACTAACGTGCCCCACAGTAAAACTATGCGCTCAAAGGGAAGACCGAAAGGGTGGACGGGAGGCAGTAATTGAACGGGTGAGTGAGAATGGGTAAGGAAATGATAGAGCTGGTGAGTGAGGGAAACAAAGAAACGGGTCAGGCACAGTCAGCGAATGTCAGCACATCCAAATCAGATGCCGGGCTCTCACCCATGACCTGGCACAGTCGGACTTGCAGATCTGAAAACAGTAACTATGTCGGGGGGGGGGGGGGGGGGGGGGGGGC
>JASSRZ010000080.1:8256208-8270879 GCA_032164315.1 Malacoctenus gilli
CACACACACACACACACACACACACACACACACACACACACACACACACACACACACACACACACACACATCTGTGTGGGTCAATGGACATCTGCTTGTGTGTTGGGGGAACGGTTAGTCCAGAGATAGATGGCCAGAGACATCGAGGGACTGACCCGGGAGCATCAGTATTTTTGTTCTGGTCTGCGCCTGCCGGAGCAGCCGAGCAGTCTGCTCTTTACGCGATGTTTATGATTTGGGCCGTGTGGGTTGTGTGTTTGTGTCTGGATAACAGCGGGACCCAGAGGCTGGAGCGTGATAGAGAGGTTAACCAAAGTATAGCCAGAGGGACGGAGCCTGGCTTTGTGGTACTCGAATGTTTTGATGGTTTGTGTTATCTGGACCGAGGGCTCTAAAACTCACCAGATGCAGCCAGCGCCCTTTGGGGCAGGGAGGTGTGTGTGCTGCGAGGCCCGTCTGCTCATGTATGTGACAAGTGGAAGTGTCATGGACAGGTGTTGGGACCTTCAGATCCTAAGTGAAAACATTAGCCAAAGCATTCCTGGAACTGTTTGGACTTCCGTCTGTTTTCGCTCCGCTGTATACTCAGAAATGCACGGAAACCAGCCGTGCAGCGGTGTGAAAATGTGTTTGAAGGCAAGGGAATCAAACTGCCTGAGTTTTAGAGGGCGCAGCGAGATGAAGCTTTCCAGAGAGAGCGCTGAAACGCATCGAGAACGGCACCAGTGACTTGTGCAGCTGATTCTATTGGTCCACATGGGGTGCTAACGCAACCTAAAGGTCATGGCCAGTCCGCGCTGATGGAAAAAGTCCTGCTCACAAAAAGCCAGCAAATCTCCAGACGATGTTGAGTCACTGAAAGTTAAACAGTAACGACTCCTCATGAGTCAAACACGCTCGATTTTTGCCCGGGTGTGACTTCTTTTTAACCATTTGACCGGGTTCTTGGGAAATTCTGGACAGTCTGTGGTTGCTTGATAAGGCATTTGGTGCTGACTGGTGTGATTCAGCTTTGCTCATGCTGATAGACATTTGTTTGTGATGCTGCATCTAACGAGACTGGTTCTGCTTTCCGCTGTGACTGAGGAAAACTAAACTGGCAGCAGAGCTGGGATGCAGGGACATCTGGCGTGTGGTTGTTTATTTACTGAGTAAGGAAGTGACAAAAACAAGTTTCTTTCATCTGTTAGTTTTAATGGTTTATTTGTTCAATCGATACTTTAAGTCCTCCAACCCTCCTCCTTGCACCACTGTTTTCTTTGTTCCATCCCAGTTAGCTTTTTTTTTTTATTAGTGGTTGGAGCCTAAACTGCTGACCACATGGAAACAGAAACAAGTGTGAGACAGTCATTTGAAACAAAGAGGCATTTTTTTCAATAATTTTTCAAGATATGAGTCACATGTCTGAAGTCAATGCTCTCCTTTTAACTTATTTATCATTTGGTAGTTCTAATTCATCACACTGAAGGTGTGGGGTTCATTTGCTGTCACACCCACAAGATATTTCCTGAACATTTTGTCAGCATTTAGAATTTAGCACGCATGTGTCGCTCTCGCTCTTGTATAAACTGACCACATTTAGTGATCAAAAGTCTCATTTAAATGCTTTTGTTACCTCACGTCATGTCTCTCCAGAATGTTTTCCAGGAGGGTCTCTCCCTCACTCCAGATTGCTGTCATAAGTTGGTAGGCAAACAGCAAAGTTTAACGTCAGCGTCAACTCTCATTTGTGGGAGAAGAAAAGCCTAAATATTGTGTGCTTTATTTTGATATCGCTTCACAATTTCAATTCATTTCAGGAGGTTGGCGATTGTGTTTTCAATGCGAGGCTGCAAAACATAGTTATGGTCAAACAAATGATTCATAGCATTTGGGAACACAGGCTACCCGCCTGCATATTGTCAGTCCCACTCACATGCCTGTACCATGAGTATGGGGTTCCATCTTGGACGAAAATGTGCGCAGTGTGCAAAATTGTGCAAAGTTCATGGAATATGTGTTTGAAATCTCCAAATTTGAACAATGTGTCCACTGTTTTTAAGTACTGCACGAGAAGAAACATTTTAACGATGACAGTGAATACCAAGAAGTTTTGTTTTGTCATGTTCTAAACTTGCTTGTTCACAAAATCAGCACTTTTGAAACCGAGTAGGAGGTCTTCAGTGGGGACACAAAGCCAACTTCAAAAGGTCGACGGAGCAACATCATCAATGGGTTTTCATCAAACCTCATCGAAACAATGTACCAGTGAAAGTTCACTGGCAAGACATAAAATAATCTGGTGGGAAGCAAAATTCTTCAGACTCTGATATTCTCAGAAACACACAGTAATGCAGACCCTCATGCTGTTCTGCTTATGCCTGATTGTGTGTCCTCCACTGCTTTTGTGCAGTCATAAATTCTTGTCTGCACGTGGACGTCGGCACACAACTCAGCTCACATGTGGGGGTGATAATATTTAGCACAATTTTACATTTTAAATTCTCCAACGTCTCCAAATCGGCAGAGCGAAACTTTAGTTTTTCCCTTTGGAGTAAAAATACGGCCTTTGCCGTTGCTACTGCTGCACCAGAGAGCAGGGAGTGAACTGCTCTGGGGCAGCAATTTGATGGAAGTTAACTCTCCAAATTTGATCGATTTGATAACATTTGGAAAGCCCAAAAGAACCACTGTATTACATTATCTGATCTTCATTCAAGGTAACGCAGGCCTCTGGCGTGCATGCTTCGGAAGAGAATACCTGGTATGTCGTCTGCTGTCCAGCACCTGAGCGCAAACTCTGTGAGCTGCAGAAAGAGTCATGAGGTTTGAGATGCACTCTTGGAGACTTTTTTGGCCTGGAAGAAACATTCTCTTCCCTACAACTGATCAGCAATTTATGTCACAGGTTTATTGCGCAATTAGGTTAATCGTAATGGAACAAGGATGATCAACATCTGGAGGAACGTTTGGCCCATCAACAGTTTGTAAGTGCGAGAAGAGCAAAACATCCCTTTTTTATGTGGCGAGCTGCCATCTTTCTTTCCTCACAAACAAATCAGACAAACCAAGGGGCTTTAACAGCCGGTGTAAAGCGGGTGAGAAGGTTTTCGTTGCAGCAGACGTGTTGAGTTGTCACGGTGGGAAAAGCATGGGTGTTGCTAATAATGTAAATGATGGCGCTGATTCATCGTCACGTCCAAGTTAATGACGGCAGCGAGCAAGTATGCAGAAATCCATAAATCTGACACTGACAGTCCTAAATTAGGTGGAACTTTATTAATGTTGTTTGTTAGACACACATTTTCCCTGCTATGACTTGCCAGAAGCTGCGAGAAAAGGTGTTAAGTCACATAATCCTGATGTAGCTGGGAAACCGTGGTTCTGGCATTATGTCTTCCCTCAACATGATGTATTTGTTTTACGCTGGTCACACGTGAGTGACTGTTGGTACCTTACAGAAATCATAAATCTAAAAGATTAACAAAGAAGAGTAATTAGCCTCTCCTGAATAGGTTTTTCCAAATCTCCTATGCATGATATCAGCTGGGTGAGAATGCACACAGCTGTTCTACAGACAGGGTTTTTTTTTTTCCTCTTTTCACTCTTGGGTTTCACATCTCGGTGCAGACCCGTAGCCTGTGAGAGTCCCCCAGCTCTCACATTGACTGTTTAGATTGAGTGTAGCACTATTTGGCCTTCATAATGCACTCGCACTCCAGCAGTGTTTTCCCCCTGCCGAATTCAGTGAGAAATGTTTACCTTCACTCGCGAGCATGCTGGGGTGGTCCCAGAGCGCGAGGTTAATGGGCACAAAACTGCAAGTGCCAGCTGTGTGTATGCGCTCACGTAAACACCAAAACACAGACGTGCAGAGGTGTGATATCAAATGCAAAAGTGTGCATGCACAACAAAACAAAATCCAACAAAACAACACAACAATGTGCTGCGGCTTAGCTCTAAGGTTATATTTAACATTGCTGAGTGTGATGTTACCTCCCACTGTAAAGATGGTTATAATTCTTACGGAACTTTTGGTATGTGATACAATATGTAGCGCAGATGTTGAAGGTCTCCTTTCAAACATGTACAAAACCATTTCTTATGTCTCGCTGCGTGTGAGTGTTTGGATAGTATTCCTGAGAATGTGTTTGAGCCGACTTCGCTGAATAAATCAGAATATCTTATAATTCTCCATTTGTGTTTGCCTGGTGATTTACTCTCCTCGGAGGGTTATCTGTTCGAAACCCGATCGTCCCATGTGATATTCAATCTTCTGCGTTACACCCGTCACTCATTGCTTACTACTGGGTGTTTTGTGTCTGTCGTAAGTTTAGTAGACTTTTGTTTTTTCAGGGATCTCGCTGTAGGCTGACACAACAGGACACTTTTTTTGAACAAGAACTACTTACTGGTGATTTATTATCGTTCATGCAACAGAAACAGTATAAATTATCCGTCATAGGCTCTCAGTTCTTTGCAGATAAACATAAAGTCCAAATCGTAATTTCTCATCTTGAAGTTAAAGGCAGTAAATTATGTTCCAGTGGGAATAATGGCAAAAGGTATTCTTGGTAAGACCAAAGTGTTAAGGTAGAGTTTTCGATCTCACTCTAACTTGCAATCAAGTAGAAAAGAGTGAATTAATTGCATGGAGATGAATCAACTTTTACTGTGAGATGCAATTCAGGTTTTTCTGGTGTATAGATTTCGTGACTAGTACCTTGTGGCGTTTACTGGAACAGGATGCTGAATGCATGTTCAGGGGGAAAAAAGCATGTCTGTGTGTCTTTGGAGAGTTCAAGTTTTCCAAGTCTGTGTGTTAGCCTCCTCCTTGAGTGTTTGGTTTTAGTAAGCATCCTGACTTGGTTGATGATCAACTCCTTGGGGGAGTTTCACAGGGGGGCAATACGGCGGGGTGAGTAATGGGAGCGACCACAGCGGTTGCCCAAACTGAGTCAGCAATTGGTCACAAAAAAAGATCCCTCTCCGCAGGGTTGCTGAGCTCACCTACACTCACCAATTTAATGTGAAGTGTATCATCCATATAAATACACACACACTCAAACACACATGGCTGGTAAAAATAAGCAGTGCCGCAAGTTCCCAGAGACACAACACAGTGGAGTCCATTACTCACAGTCTTTTCTTTGCTGACCGTCTTTGTTCTTTGGCTCTCTTTCTTTCATTCTTCCAAACTCGGTTCAGGTTGATGCCACATGTGCACCGGCGCAGCTTTGAACCTGTGTAGGATTAAGCGTGTCTGTCTGGCTGAACTCATCTGAAAACAGGGCATGGCAGCGGTGGAGCATCTGACTCGCTCTCTCTACACAGTCAGCAGCTGTTTTTCCATCTGAGCAAATAATCAAGCAAAAAGTAAAATCAACTCATTCAAATATTTACACGATGTTTCCACATCAAAAAGAATGTTTTATCAATTAGAAATATGACTTTGTGACAGTGATGGAGAGGCAGCGGTATCTGTATTTCAGCACGAGCACCAATCTGTGATTAACCTTCATTGTGAAGAAAAACCAGGTCATTGTGCGACTCTTGTACACGTGACGTTTTTTCTCTGTTTCCTAACAATTTTGGCAAGTTTTCATCAAAAGAACAATGAAAGAATTAGCTCAATCCAAGCATCTCTGTTTAATTCTTTCCAGGAGGGGATGGAGGCCTATAGTGGTAAACATCTCATAGTTTGGGAGAGAATAAACAGTCAACATTGTGACGGAAATAAATAAGAGTGTAATAAAAGTGCGATAGGGGAAGTCGTAATTATGCGCTGGTTGTTGTGTTTTGTTTCCGAACGAAAGTGGAAAACTGTTCCGATATCAAAGACAGTGGTGGAGAAAAACAAAAATATAGAGTTTTACAAAATAACCTCAGAAATAACCCCGCTTTCTTTTCCAAGACCGCAGAGTGACATTTTACAAACCAGATTTACCATCTCCTCTCTCTTTTGTTTATAGGTGGTATTTTGTGTCTCACGGAGGGCTGACGACATAAGATGCTGTCACTGGTGAGTTCAGACATATCTTCTCTTTTTTAAGTTCAGAACAACAAAGAACTCATAAATAAACAGCTCCTACTGCCTGTCAGCGAGAAACCATAGAGTGACACAAGCGTGTGTCACGCTCGCGTGCACCAGTGCTCTTTAGTTTTCCACCGTTTAGTCATGAGATTCCTCAGCGTTTGATATAGAGAAATTTCTCCCATGGGTAAGAAGAATTTCGTCTGCATCTTTGCGTCTACCTCTCCCACACGTCGCCGCCCATCTCTGACCACAGCCAATAGGGGATAATGCATGGTTGACGCTTGGCCCCTCCCTTCGAGATGTAAATCTTGTTTTTCTCTGCTGACCACCGCGCTCCCAGGAAAAGACAACAGCCTTCCAAATGACACGGTTGTAGACTTCCGATTACAGCCCTGTCACTTACTCTACCGTGTGTAAACACATGATGGAGAGACAGACGGAGGGAGGGAGGGAGACACAGGCAGAGATGTGCTGGGGTGCGTGGGCTGCTTTTGTTTGCCTCCAGGCATAAGACCTCTGCTTAGAAGGGCCAAGATAAAACAGTGGAACCGACACAATGTCTTTAGTTCAGCTGTCTCACTGCACCAGGCCATTGGTTTTCAAGGGGCTTTGTGATCATCAAACAATAGACATAACTCATTTGATTACAGTGAGATGTCATCAGACTCTCTCCATATTTCAGTTGGTCTGGTTTCCCTCCGCTCGCCGCCTCGTCTCGTCGATAAAAAGCAGCTGCGGCAGCAACTGAACGTTTGGGTCCCGGTGACGGAAACTTTAGGTGACATATTTCTCAATTACGACCACACAAATTATCATTACAGCAGTCTCAGGCCTCCACAGCGTCTTTGTGATCCTGTGGCCTGAGAGAAGACAGTCCGCGCTCTGGCTCCGGCTTGGCCTCCTGACCAAAAGTGTGATAATTTTAGACTAAAGTCTCTCACATGGTCTGGAGCAAGGACGGCATTTGGAAATAAACTTGGAATTTAGCTTAATTGCAGTTTACAGATTTAGGAGGGGCAGCGTTCTCTTCTTTATTTTCTTGCATAAATAGAGAGTGACTGGAGGCCAAAGACATGAGGTTTGGAAGCCACAAAAAGAGGTTAAAGAACGTCAGAGGCAGCGAGGACACTTGCGAGCCTGGCTGCTCAGCTCTCCCCAACACTCAGCCGTGCTCTGCCCCTAATGTGAGAGCCTTGTCCCCACTCACCAAAATCGTCACTTTTATTGTACCACCCAGGCTATTAGGTCCCCGCAGTAAAACCCCAATGTTGGTTTTTAACTGTTTGGTGCTCCAAAGCCCAGTTATAAGGATCACTTTCTCTTCAGGCGGTGCTTTTTCTTGCAGGATGTTGCATTATTTGCAGAAAGTTTCAGCTGGAAACTGTCCCCCCTCCCTTTTTTTTTATCAGCTGGATCTCGCAACAGCAGATGAATTATCCCCTGAGGCCTTTGAACTCCAACAGCTTCTTCTCACTTTCTGTTTAGGGTGCAGATATTTCCCATTACCTCATTACTATTGTGTGGGACTTCTCCCTGACATTTCATAACGGCTTTTTAATCCCTCAACTCATTCTTTCCACTTCACACAAATGGACTCCTTCACCTGATGGAGACCTTTTTTTTGTGTGTTGAAATATTGATAACCACAGATAATACTTTGAGCCTTTGTTGAGCACTGTAACAGTTTGGCATAATTTGTAACTATGAAGGTGATATCATGGGAGTTCTGGCTGGGATTTAACAACCAAGCAAGGGGAGGAGACATAATGGATGTGTTTCAGGTGGTGCAACAGGGGACACGATAGCAACTGCGTCAGCACCGAGTCTCTTTCCTCCCTTTCTTGCTGGAGTGTAAATATCCGGGATTCCCTCATGATTAAGCTCGAAGTTTGAGATTAAACTACAATAAATCCAACAGTGAGACACATGGTGTTCTTAAATATTTGTACACCTTTCCTTGCAAAACCTGACAGTTGCAATCCCTAAAACATGTGAAGTTTCTTGTGCCACGGTCTGCACACACACTGTGCTTGTGGCCTGAAGTGATTCTGCAGCTGAGGTAAAGGCCTCATGGAGAAGACAAATAATGAGGCGAATGAATGTTAACGGCTCCAAAGTATGAAAGTCCAAACGGCAGCACGTCCACGCCGAGAATTCATCATCGCCCCAAAGACTTGGGGAAAATAGTCACTTCAAAGAGGAGGTAGATCAAACTGGAGAACACCAACCTCGACGCGGGACATACATCAGTGTGGAATAGAGGAAGGCCGGCTGGAATGTGGGTGATGAAGAGCCTTGCCGGGAAGAAGTAAGATTTAAGGAACGAGACCCCGGACCTTGGGATAGGACGAGCGGGGAAAAGTGTTTGACTATTCCCGAAGGAGAAGGCCACGAGATTCTGTGATTTGGTTCTGAGTGATTCACAGAGGAAATGGGGAGTGACTTCAGCCTATGGAAAGTGTGTTTAGTCGAAAAACAGGAAGAAAGGGAGGAAGGATGGAAAGAATGAGCAGCCAGTAGGAATTATTACATTCAACCGGTGGCCATGTAAGGTCAGCAGTGATCACATGTAAGTTTATAGGTGGATTAGTAGGTTCGTTGGGGTTTTTTTGTGCTAGATTTGGGACAAAGTCATGCACGTAAAGTCAACCCTGTGACAGCGCATGTGTGAAAGTTATTTCAGTTGTTCTGTACGGTACAGATTGTTCTTTATGGGTGACGACGTTTGCACACAATGTTTAATTGTCCCAGTTCTTTTGTGGCTTGAACTTCTCTCCTCCACCCAACCCTTCTCCAATTCAGATTTGGCTGAAACTCAAAGGGAAGAAGGAGACATTTTATTGACTGCTGTGCTGTAATAATTGCTGTCAAGCGTCACTTTTCATGCCTCGATACATTATTTTCAAAAGAGCGAGAATTACCGCTTTGTGGTGGCCGCCTCCACACACCAGTAAAGCTGCAGTTTACACTGAAAGTTGCCTGCCCAGATGTACATGTATAAGCTACTTACACCAACAGCCAATTCATTATGACCATTTGCCTCATGTTAAGTTTGGCCTTTTCACACTCGCTCATGTATTGGATTTGATGGTTCAGACTTTAGTCCCCTCAGTGATCCTTGGTCACTCATGATCTTGTCGCCCGTTTCCTTGAACCTTTTTATTCCCAGATACTGACCCAAACATATCACAGAAAGACTAGCTTTTTAGGCGCTCCCGAAAGTTGGCCATCTGTCATAATTTGAGGGAAACTCGCTGAAATTCATCAGAGTTTTTGCAACTTATTTTGCACCAACTTTAAGAACAAAAAGTTCAGTTGCTGTCTGATAAAGCCAACCACTTACGGGTCCCGTGATCAAATAAATCTCGGTGTTGCTCACAAGAATATTCTGACAGAATGGAGAATGTGACCAATATGTTGGAAATGTCCACTTTGATTGCTTACAGCTTGCTGGGGCATTTTAAATGTGCTGTTTAGGTAGAATGTTTCAATTTCCAAGTATAGCATCCACAACTTTGGACACTTGCAGTTAAATGTCTTCTCCACATTCAAATAATTGCATTTTCCAATTAAGCATCAAGGGACAGACAGACAAAAACACAACTGTTTCAAAGAATTGATTCTTGTCTTTGCCGCTCCTCCATGTGGGAGTTCAATATTACGACCTTTTCCTAGAAAATGTAATGACAGAGTCTCCTTTTTTTCTCTACTTCTAATTTTATGTCAGTGTCGAAGCCAGAAAGTTCAGCATCATTAACGTCGAAAACACTCCTGGAATAGAAACTGATTTTCTTCCCTTCCTCTATCTCATGCTGCTTTTTAACCAGGACCCTGTTGTTTTTGTAGCCACAGTAAATCCGGAGCTCTCCAAACAAATGTTTTTTGTTACAACAAAAATAAAACGATAATAAAGATAGCCAGGCAAGCAACACTGGCAGACAGCACTTCGCAGCAGTGTTGCTTTAAGCTGAGTTGTAGCACATGGACGGTATCAGGCTCATGCTGGCATGCGAATGTTTTCAAGTATATGCACTCTGTTTACCAGGCAAAGAACCTCTCGATAAAAAGTGACACGAGATTACTTTTTCAGAGGCTTCAAACACAGCATCAAAAGGTAAAAAAAAAAAAAGATAAAGGGTGACAAAAAAAAACTGCAAACGCATGACTCTTCATTGAGGAAATTCCTTAATTCGCAAATTTATTTGCAGTGGTAAACAAAAGATTTGTGTCGTCCCTCTTGGAGTCACACTGCTGCGACAGTAAGTACAAAGAAATATATACTCTCACCCACAAGCTTGTATCAGAATACCAAGTCATGTTGAAGGGATTAGCATTGATCTATTTATAAGTAAAGGTAATTTGGGTACTTTGTGTTCACTCGTGTCATCACATAACCGGTCAAATTTACTTTTTTTTTTACCTCAGGGATCAGCAACACTGAAAGTAATCTGTATGTCTCTTACTGTACCTATCATTATCCTTTTGTTACGCTATTTGCCTGCAGTTTACTTGCTAATCCTCCTCATCTCTCCCCCATGTCTCATCTGTAACTCCACCCGAAGTATTCGTAGTCGTCTCTCGACTGTTTAACCTGTAGAAGTTCATGTTTACCATCCAGTGAAGCCTCCTTTTAGTGGAATCTGCTTAACCTGTCAGTTTCAAGGGCCTCAAAACACCACATGGAAGAGTGGGTTGGTGTGGATGCTTTTTCAGTGTTGTGTTTGTCGTTCCTGTTCACCCCCTCCTTCCCTCGTCTGTAGGAGCATGCTGGGGGACTGACAGATGAGGGTGTTTTTGAGGGTCGAGAGGCGTGCCGACCTGAGGCGTCAAACCCATTTTCATGACCAGGCATGCAGGCTGGCTCAAGTCTAATGTTCGCCAGTGACAGACAAGTGGTTTGCTCGCGTAGAAAAGGGTGTGTATCTGTGACCCAGATCACAGTCTGCCGCCTCTAAGAATCCATGACTAATTAGTCGCACTTTCCCTTTTCCGAGCTGTGGCACAATGAATAATCATATTCTCATAAAAATAAGAAACGTCATCAGTCTTTCCAGAAACTTTTATCCGATACCCACCATGTTTGTATCTTAGTGGGACTCTTTTTTTTTTTTTTTTTAATCAAAATGCTTTTGTTTGATTTTTTAAATCAAATTTTGGGCAGATTTGCACAACTTTCCGATGGGTCAAATAACAATTGATTCCTAAAAGTGTCTCTTGTATAAAGAATAATGAATATCCTTCTTTTATACACCAGTTCCATTCGCAAAAAATCTTTTTTCAAGCATCTTTGAGATGTGACGATCTGCTGCTACTGACAGGTCCCAACAGGGCTCATGCAATGCAGTCTGTCTTCATCAAACCTTGACAAAGTGGAAACCTGGCATTTGTTTTCAGTTGCAGTCCGCTAAGGTCTGCAGGAATGAACAGGGCAGAATTAAAGAAGTCATTTATTAAAAAGAAAAAGCGAGGTCATTGAGTTCAGCTTTGTAACTCATTTGAATAATTGCAGAGAATCCAGCTATCTCGATTTTCCATTGGCTTTAGTGTAATTAAATGTGCAACTGTATGCTGAGTGGAGGGTGCAAATCCCTGACGTGACTCCACCGACTCTGCTGTCACTCTCATTTACACCCTAACTTCAAAACAATCTCCTCTGGACTCTTCAGAACACAGACCTAACTCATGTATGGTTTTGCACCAAGGGTTAACCTTTGGCCATAAAGTTAAACAGGTAAATTATATGTTTGCAAAATTACAGTCTTTATGCAGCTTTGATTTTATGAACTGCAAGATGACCACAGTGAGTAAAACACAACAAGTACAGCTGTGTTCTGTTGAGCTGAATGTAGCTCTGACTTTAAAGCCGAGTACAGTTGAAGAGGAAAATAATGACTACCTTGACATAGAATTATTGACTTGGCTTCACTTTGTTTTGATATTCGAATAAATGTCATTCATATAATTCTATATTAAAACCTCAGATTGAGACAGTAAGTAATGACTCAAAGTCACCATGATCCAGTGGAGCACAGTCGGTTAAGAACCGTCCATAGCTTCTGTAATCTGTTGCAAGTATTTTACTTTGGAGACTCTTTCTCTGCATTTAAATTATTGCAACATATGAGTTTCATTTGTTGCTATTTGGTTGTCTGTGATGAGTGAGTAGAAAGTATTGTACACTGAATTTATATCGCAAGCTTCCAGTCCATCAATCATGCAAAAGCTCTGGGAAAAAAGGAGTAAATGGCAGTGATTAGGATCCAAAAAACTGAGAGGGTTGTTCAAAACCAAAGAAAGCCTTTCCCGTCCAAAACCAATTATAACGCGGTTGACTCGCAGCAGTTTTCATGCTGTAATTTGCATATGACAATTTGACAAATTGTGCTTTTGGAACCGGGATTTTGGCATCATCTTTGTGTTTGCATGAATTATGCAGCTAAACTTGTAACGGATCTCTAAAATAAGTGTTAGTTTACTTACAAACTGTTCTGAATTTACAGCACTTAATATATCCTCCATAAGCAAATATATGTAAAATAAATGGAAGAAAGTAAACTATCAAGAGATAAATTAGGTGGCTTTTTAAGCTTTAGAAAGAAGAGATTGCCCTTTAAAATAGAACAGATTTAATGTCTTACATTATGTTAACGGTCTACTGCACCTACGGGTCAGTCTAGCAGAGTTGGTTGACACGTTGGAATTTTCACAAAGACGTTGCTCGGTTCAGAAACAATCGGTTGGATTTTTGGGTAGAAACTGGTACCTCGACTCATCTGTCAACCATCTCACCAAGAATAGTCTCGTGGAGTAGATGCTCAAACTCTGTACATGGTTTCACATCACCTATACTTGGGACATTAATACTGAAAATGACACTGATTTACTTGTTTAAATTGAAACTAGTCAACAACTTTCTGTGTGTATTTTCTATTGGCCTCTTACCTCACCTCATCAGATGCACTGTTTCATTTAGAAGTGTCATTTCTCTTCTGCACCAAATCTCTGTTTACATAATCAACTGCTTCTGCCTGCAGATTCTCTTTATTATGCTTTTCTGACCTTGTGTGGGTCTCGGTGCCTCTCGGTGTCATTCATCTCTTCAGATGAAAAGCTGTCAATGACACCACTGATGCCGAGTTTGGGCTTGTTGAGGTGTTCTCATCTCCCAGCCAGTTTCACCTCTACATTATCACTCGAGTATATATCACTTATTTTTTTGCAAGCGCTTGAAGATCCATGTGTGGCAGCAAATGAATGATACAGTGCACACCCACGGGGCTGTTTTGCTGTTGACCCCAAAATATGAAAGGAAAAGTTTGAACCTCAGCAGAAAATCTATTGCAGTGAGTCATCGCATGTCAAACAAAAGCATTCACATGTCATGTTTCTCCCTAAACCTCTTCACTGTATCCCCTCAGGTCGTGAAGTGATAGCACATGATATGACCCACATGACACCTGCAGATAGGGCCTCGCTTCTGCAGCATAAGGTGATGAACCTGACTAAATGATGACGCAACGAAAGTTCAGATGAGATTGTACTTTTATGGCGCATTTGTTTGATGCTTCATTACTCCCAAACACTCATCTCCTCCAATTTTCCAAGATCAACAGAAAAAAAACCCATGTTATTTAGCTCGCCAGACATGAACAACACGTGTCAAAACAGTCTGGCACATCAGATGAACTGCAGCTGTGTTCATTCACTCATTCCCCAGTAAATTAAAAAAATTGCAGAGGTTATTGTCTTGACCCAACGATGACAGAAGAGGAACCGTCGGGGGATCACGAGAGTCCTCATCTGTGGTGGTTTCTGAAGTAAAAAGATCAAATGAACTTTATCGCTTCCCCACAGTTTTGTCAGACATACAAATGTTGACATCACTGTTAAACTTAATCTCCTCCACATGGAGAATCATCTTTATTACGATGCATGATTTTCATCAAGCATCATGTCAGCAAATTTTCTTGGAATGACTGTTTTTGATACGGTCGCTCAGACCTCTCACCGTTGACCAATTTAATTATGAACCGTCCTCTCACAGCTACTTCGGACAAATTGTTTTGAGCAAACGAATCAACCTTCAAGTCGTTTTATTATGAAGGAACCTTTTCACAAGTAAGACCAGTTCCAGTCTATCTGAACGACAAGTGTTGCATCTTGAGCTCAGCTCCATTATATAACCCCAGATGGTTCTCTGGCGCCTCCGCTCATCTGTAACATGTTCAGGGGTCCAGCCGGCGTACACACCAGCGAATGCCGCCGGGCCTTTGATCTATCTTTCCCCTTCTGGGCCTCCTCACAAGGGTGAGCCTGCGCGAGCTTGTCCAGCCTGGACGCATCGAGCTGGATGTCCTCCAGGTCTGATGGGGAATGGAACGCGTCTGATCTAATTCACTGCATCGATGCAAACAATATGGCACGGATGTGGCGCTCGCAGGTGAAAGCAACCATGAGCACTTGTGCGCAATGCCATTGGCTACTGCCTCTACATAGTTTTCTGATGCTCAATGCAGGGCCACTCTGTTTATTTCTGTTGCACTTCAAATGGTGTATGTTCAGGTATTTACAGTAAAGTGTTTGTTTGCCTGAGATGTACTTTGATACGAGGACATCACAAACATCAAATTAGCTGTGCAGATGGAGGGCTGCATA